>OVBE01003268.1:0-27427 GCA_900406425.1 Iberis pinnata
CATCTCACTTTTACTTCTGAAAATCATTCCAACGTATATTGCATCACCACCCTTTTTAAAATTCATATTCGCCTCATCACTGCTAATCCGTTCCACGTTGTCTCCGTAAGGTGGGTCGTCAACATCAAACAGACAGTTGTCCACCGGAACTCCACGATTGTCCACGAAATCGTCAGTTTCCTCCGTCCCACAACTTTCGTCTTGTCCACCAGCATATACAACTATTTGTCCACCAACCGCGTTGCTCGCATTTATTCCCCCTAAGTCAGCGCTTTCACCTTTGGTTTGTGACTGTTGTTGCCCATCATCGACCAAACTAGGTGCACGTGAGTTTGTTTCCGTATCAGCCCCTGTCCCAATATCAGCTTGTCCACTTGCTAGTACACTCAGCCCTCCACGTTTACTGCTTCCCCCTTCTCCAACAACTTCACCATCCCCTTCGACGTACGAATCCCATTGTGTAGGGTACTCCGTGTCTATTATCGCCCTCATCAAGTCGAAATCAAACTCCCGATAACTTTCATACGAATTTCCCCCACCTCCACCTATGATTTGCGTATCCTCACTGTATTGGACATGTTCCTTCCCAGCCCTTTTTGTCTACCGAATTCATGATCATCTCTACTTGTCCGCACATCTTCGTTGCATTGTTCATCGATTTCGTATTGTTGTCCACCACCTGTATTCCGTTGTCTATTCTCAATGTTTTTGTCCCCATGTACATCACTGTCCCCACCACGTCCATCACCCACTATACCCCCCTGACCTGTATCGGCTTCCTCAATGTCGTGGCCATGTTCCTCTCCAGTACATGTATGTCCACCATGCTCTTCAACATGTCCACTAACGAGTCCTTCCATGTCTAGTTGTCTACTAATATTTTCACATTGCTCATCGACAGTACCTGTTTCATGTCCACATACTTTCTGACCATGTCCATCGCCTTGTGTGTCTTTCTCTCCTTCCTTATCACCACTACCCCGTCCAGGTTCCAGCTCCACTCTTGCTCGTTTGTTCGGTCCACTAATTTCACCCTTTTGTCCACTTTTTTGTGCAACACTTTCTAGCATATCCACTGTTTGTAGGAAATCCTCGTTCTCGTATGCAAAACCCAACGGTTCTACCCTTCTTTCCGTAGCTCCTGTTGTCCACGTTGACATACCTGATGGTACATATAGATTGGTTGTCCACCGGATTCCATTCTCGCTTGTTTGAACCTTTCTAAGCTCTCATCGGTGTCCACAACAACTAGAGGCATCTTCATCTGTGTGAACACCACTTCGGGTCCTATCTACCAGTAGCTTAACCTTATGTCATCTCCCCTCATCTCCCCCCCCCGTAAGCCCTACTTACCTTGTCTACTTAACTTGAAAAAGTCTCATCTACTTGTAGACTAACACATTTAGCGAACCTGTCCTTTGGAACACAAAAATGCCACACTCCATTGTCTAGGCATTCCCATGTACCACAAATTATCATCACAATTTCGTTCATTTTACCTACACAATCAATTAAAGCAAACTTATTAAACATGTCCACTGTCCACTAAGTTCCAATTCTCTTATGCATTAACAATTCTGAAATCAACATAATCAAATTTTACATTCTACATTTATGATACTCACCTCCCTCAATCTTCTCCACCGCAACTTCCATCTTCATTTACTCAAGCTCCAACCATTAATGGTTGTTTATTTAACTCTAATTATGGGCACACACCATTATCCAATGGTACAATCTTTCTATCAACCATTAATGACCATTAATTAATGAACAGTGCACAAAACAACTTTTAATTAATTTGCACCCTGTTCACTCGGCGCAAGCCACTTTCGCAGGGGCGAAAGAGTCTTTTGTTCAATACCACCATACCACCAACATATGGTATTGGTTTAGGTTTTAGGTATTTATGGCATTTTACACAAATTTTCTACACAATATGGTAGATTCAAAAAATTTCCCTAAAAAAAACTAGTATCGAAAACAAATTCGACTAAATATGTTTTTAAACCTACAAAAAAATGTTTTTTATATAATTTTTTTAAAAAAATCATTTTGTTTAAACCATTTCACAAATCTACATTTTATCAATATTTTAAAAGGCCAATAAAATATATGTTTTACAATTTAAAAAGTATATCTTATAGATCTACAACGAAAAATATCTTAGTGAAAAGTAATAAACAATAAATTATTTTTTAGACAAAAAATCACAAATAATAGTTTTGAAAAGTGAATGTAAGCTTTTATATATTTTTTTGCAAATGTTACGGGATGGAAAAAATTTTGGGTTGTCAAAAATGAAGATTTTAATTTTGATTTAAGAAAACAAAAAATTTCAAACCTTGAAATTCGTTTTGGTTCGTTTTCTTATGTCATTTGTTGACTTAATTTGTACTATCTTTTTTTTCATTCTTCTTCCTCATTCTTTTCTACTCTTTTCACTACAAGAAAACTAAGGGATTTGTGACGGAATTTTCTGACGGAAAAAAAATCGTCAGAAATAGTAATGGCAAATCTGACGGAATAAATGACCGTCAATAATTTTCTGATGGGTCAATTTTCGTAAGAATTTCTGACGGATTTGTGACGGAATATTACTGATGGATTTATTCCGTCAAAAATCCGTCAGAATGCCATCAGTAAATTTGCCCGATTTAAATTATCTGTTGTTAGCCGTTACCAACAGATATAGTCGATATTTTGACGGAATAATTTGTCAAAAATCCGTAAGAAAATTTTCTATATAACTAGAAGACCTCCTCTTATTATTTCACAAACAATTTCACAAACATAATTATAAAATGTCTACTCCTTATTTTTGATCATGGATGGATGGTGAAAGGATGAATCGAAAGACCAATCTTTTAATTGAGGAATATGCAAATGGTGTGATGGAATTCATAGAATTAGCATGTCGACAACCTCGGCCACAAAACAGTCGTAAGTTAACATGTCCATGTTCATTATGTCGGAATAATCACCATAGTATGAAATCACTTGTATATGAATGGTTTTTTGCCGAGTTTTAAGGTTTGGTACTTACATGGAAAACGACCTAATATTGTTGCTAGTAGTAATGGTATCATTTCATTGGCAGATAGAATAGATGAACCTAGAACGAAATTAGATGTTGGGGCACCTAGAACGGAAATAGATGTTGGGGTAGCTACGGTTCAAATGGTTAATGATGTTTATAGAGAAAACATAGAGACGGCTCAGGTTTCTTACAAAGAACCAAATTTAGAAGCACGATAGTTTTTTGCTATGTTAGACGCAACGAATCAGCCATTATATAGTGGATGTATAGATGGTCATTCACCTTTATCATTTGCTAGTAGGTTGATGGGTATAAAGACAGATTATAACTTGCCTGAGGATGCAGTTGACACAATAACCAAGTTTGTGAGGGATATCTTGCCAGAGGATAACAATGCTCCAGGTTCATATTACGAGATACAAAAATTTGTGTCGGGTCTTGGATTGTCTTATCAGGTTATAGACGTGTGCATCGACAACTGTATGATTTATTGGAGACGCGGTGACACCTGGACTTGATATCGTTACTGTCAAAAACCAAGGTATAAAGATACATGCGGTGGAGTTTCAGTACCATACAAGAGGATATGGTATTTGCCACTTATAGATAGGTTGAAGAGGTTGTATCAATATGTGAGAACAACTGCTGCAGTGAGATGGCATGCATAGCATAGATTTGATGGAGAGATTACACATTCGTCTGATGTAGAAGCTTGGCGTTATTTTCAGTCTACATATCCAGATTTTGCATGTTAGACATGGAATGTCTATCTCGGATTAAGTACAGATGGTTCCAGCCCATTTGGGAAGCATGGTGGACAGTATTCTCTAAGGTCGGTCATCGTCACACCTTATAATTTTCCGCCATTATTGTGTATAAACCGAGAGTTCCCATTTCTCTCTATTCTTGTACCAGGGCCGGAACATCCAAAACGATCGCTTGATGTGTTTTTGCAACTATTGATATATGAGTAGCAGACGTTATGGAATTATGGAGAAGAGGTGTATGACGTGTCTTTACAACAGAATTTTAAGATGCGTGCGATTCTTATGTGGACTATAAGCGATTTTCCAGCGTATGGGATGCTATCTGGATGAACAACACATGGGAAACTAGCATGTCCATATTGTAACGACAACACTGATTCCTTCCAGCTTAAGAATGGACGAAAAACTTGTTGGTTTGATTATCATAGACAGTTTTTACCCCCTAGTCATCCATATCGTCGATCTATTTCATTATTCATGAAGAAGAGATGTGTTGACGGTCCACCACATGAATTAGATGGCACAAAGCTATTAACCCAAATGGAAGATTATGGTGTTGAAATGACCAATGATGCAAACGTTGGTGGGAATGGACACGTATATGTTGAGTATGCATGTATAAATCATAATTGGCACAAGAAAAGCATATTCTGGGATTTCCCTTACTGGAAAACCCATTTGTTGAGACAAAACCTAGATGTCATGCACATTGAGAAGAACTTCTTAGACAACATTAAGAACACCGTGCTAAATGTCCAAGGGAAGACCAAAGACAATTTCAAGTCTAGGTTAGACTTGGCAGATATTTCTTCTCGTCCTCAGCTTCACATTATGGATGATGGAATTTTTCCAATATCTGCATTTAGATTATATAAGAATGCAAAGGCTAAGTTGTTCGAATGGATTATTCATATGGTCAAATTCCCCGATGAATACGCATCCAATTTGAGAAATTGTATTGATATCAGAGAAGGAAAATTCATTGGGATGAAGAGCCATGTTTGTCATGTAGTTATGCAACGTCTTCTCCCTTTTGCATTTGAGCATCTCCTGCCGAAAGATGTCCATGAAGCCATTGCAGGTATAAATGTAGTCATATGTGTGTATTTTACTTATTTGTTATAAATTTGTTTTACTTATATAGTTATTTGCATCTACAGCGGTTGGGGCATTTTCTCGGAACATTAGCCGAATGATACTTACCGCATATGGTATTTCCACGTTACAGAGGAGTATACCAATGATCCTTTGCGATTTAGAGAAGATTTTCCCACCGTCATTCTTTGATTTTATGGAACATCTAACACTTCACCTTTCTTGTGAAGCAGCACTTAGTGGCCCGGTTCACTATCCGTGGATGTATCCTTTTAAGAGGTACATGTTCCACTTGAAGAAGAAGGTCAAAAATCTTAGTAGAGTCGAGGGGCTTATTGTGGCACAGAGCATTAACGAAGAAGCCGCAAAATTTTCGGAATATTACTATGGAAGCTAAAATCCACAATATAGTTTTGTCAAATTGATCTCAATGAGGAATTCGATTGTTCTTGTTAAATAAGGAAAAAGACGCAACACAAATTCGAATAGAAATAGATTTTATTGATTTTCTTATCAAATAAATACACTTGCAACTTAGTAAATTCTCTAAAGTAAAAGATAGCTCGAAAATTGGCCCCAAAGATCCTTCTCTTATTTCTTCCTTCCCTTTTTATAGTTCTTCCTACCTAGGTCGTATTGTTTCAATTTTTTCGGATGGTTGGCCCTACGATCTTGGAGTATCCCGCCTAATACGGGGTTTTTTACTTATCCCTTTCGTGCTTGGCCTGCGCTTGTATTCTTCACGGTTCACCTGCGTCCGGGGTGTTCAACCACTTAGTTATCGTCATTCAGATGAGAAACTTCTCTGGTCAATCTCCCTACGCCTAATACGTGTTGAGTCAAACTTAATGGAGTGATACTGGCTGAGCAAAAAATCCTGCTGAGGGGGTTTTGACACCAACAAATTAGCCCCCATGTCTCCCTATGAGCTTAGCGAATTGGGAGACATCCGAAAACTGATTGGTGAGTTTCTAGTAGGATACCAAACTCCAAGGTGGTCTTTGATTACTGTTTTCACTCTATACCCTTGTTGATCCCTTGTCTCCATAATTTAGATATTTGAATGATTGCACTGTATTTATTTTACTTATATATCAATAATGCTCTTTGTTGAGAGTTTGGATGGTTTTCATCAGTCCGAAAATCAAGCATTTGATAAATCGATTTGTTGTGGATTTAATTAGAGGAAATCCCAACAGTTTGGAGATTATCCTTTTGTGCATGCGATTAATTCATTGAATTTAAAATTCAAATCCTTCATCATTATGCCTACAAAAAGGTAATTTTTTTGTTTTTCGAGGCAGTTATTGTTTTTCTTCTCTCCTTACGCAGCAAAAGGTAAAATCTCTCTTGGTTTGCGATTTTTCTTCCCTAATTCTCTTTCATATTCTTCGGGTTTCACCTTTCTTCTGTTTTCTTCCCTTTAATTTTTCTTTCGCCTAGGCTCGTCTGCTATATCTAAGAAACTTGCACTTCGTTCTTAGAGCAGGAGTTCATCATCGCATCTTGCGGCCAGTACCAGTGTCGGAACTCATGTGGCTTCCAACATGAGATCTAGGGCGGCTGTGGCTCCACATATCATGAATTTATCTGATTCATGATATATTGTTGCGTCTGTGAGGACAATCTGGAAGAAATTTGACTTCCTTTCCAACATTAGGTTCATAATCCATGCAGCTGGTCAATTTCCTAACAATTCCCCAGCCGGGTTTGTCACGGTCTATGAAATCTTCTTCAAAACTTGTGGGTTGCACTTTTGTATTCTTGAACTATTGGTTCGGTATGTGCGCCATCGAAAGATGGCGCTAAGTCAGCTGATGCCCAAAGGGGTTCGGCATGCGATATTTTTGATGATATAGGAAAGGGAAAATGGATTTGAACTCGGCTGCGATATGTTGGAGGTAGCTACATACGTCAAAAGGGGACCAAAGGATGGTCTTTGGTATCTTGCAAACAAGCCTAATCAGAATCTGACAACCGGATAAACCCCAAAAGATGAGACCGACTGGGATCGGTTCTACTTTTTCTGGAAGTGAAAAATCTTTCTTTTGGGACTAAAGGCCCTAACGATTTGCAATCTTGGTGGATTCGGAAAATTGGTGTGGATTGCCCTCAAGTTTTAGAATTTTCCCCTTTGTTCCTTTGTTATTATTATTTTTTTTTTTTGAAAATTTTTGATTATCACACTTCATTGTTTTTGATTTGGTTTTCTGTGGTTGTTGATTTTCCGGTGTAATTGGTTATTTGATCCCCTTTTTCTTCTTTGTCTTTGGTGTCTTACCAATTCCGCATTTGACTCAAGTCGAGAATCCTTCTTCTGAGTTCCTGAGGAATTGGCACCTTCTCAAAAATAACTGATTGAACAACTGGAGCACGTTTGACGGAGAAAGAGTTTCCCGTAACTGGCTCCCACTTGAACCGCTTTATGAATCGTCTTCAAGTAAGTATTCTAATTTGGTTCCTCTTTTGGTCCATTCAAGTTGTGTAACACCCGATACTTGGTTTTCCTGCAGATACCCCATCTTTGTGCCCATCCGTCACCATGAAGAATCATATTCCTTACTGTGAAGCTCGCAAACTAAAAAGTTCTCAGGGTGCTCCTAACTCAGCATACCCCAATGTTGCTCAGGGGGTTAAGACACCAAAGAACCAGACCCCAATGGACGTGGATCCCATTGAGGTTTATGACTTGTCCCATGGTGATGCTCGGAGAGAGAAAGTTGTGGGTTCTCATAAGAAAACGTCTCTTCCTCCCCCAGTTCATTGCAACTCTCGCCATCTCGAAGCCCCAGCTAAAAAAAGAGCTCATACACAAGAAACGTCTCCGGTGGGTGCTCATGATTACGGCGGATTTTCTTTCAACTCTACCTGGCTGAAACAATCTCCCATCATTGAGGACGATGATCTTTGTGCTGAGTTGGTATCCAAACTCTAGCTTGGCGGACCCAAAGTGTATGACCACAAGTTGCTCCCGGTTCAGAGGGAGTATGCCGAGTGGGCCCGATCTCATGCTGAGGTACAAATGTTTCTCATTATTTATTTCATGCTCACGGTTGGCCCCTTATTTTCATTGAACAATGTGTTTGCTTTTCTCAGATCACGGCTCTAGAGAATTGGTTGGTGGGAGTCCTGGATGACGAACTGAGGAAAGAAAAGAAGAATTTTGGGGTTGAGCTGGTTGCAGATGCGACGGCTAGGGCTGACAAAGCTATTTTGGAGTTGAAGGCTACGGTGAGGCGGGTTAAGATGCTGACGGATGATAATAGCAAGTTGAGGGTCGAGGTTGCTGAGTTGGAAGATCTGAGGAAGAGGGACGCCAAGAGGCTGAATGAAGAGGCGGTTCGTCATGAGAAAACTAAAAAGAATCTGAAGAATGAGGTGGCTGTCATGGCCAAGGAGTTGACGTCTATTATTAAGGAGATGGATGACCAACTGGATCATAAACTTAAAGAGAAAGAAGATGAAATGAAGGGCCGTTCGCAAAGAGGATGGAGCGGGTTAAGGGGAAAGTTGCGAATGAGAGGGTGTACCAAGAGAAGTTGACACAGGTTGAGAAAATCAAAGGTAATCTCGAGCTAATCAAGCTTTTGACTCAGGGGGAAACTACGTTGGAGGCGGAGCAGAAGGATTGTTGAATCAATGGTATGGGCATTGCAATGTGTACCCTCTGAACCTCTCCCAAGCTTCAAAGAATGTCTCAACATTCCGTTGTGAAAAACCATATATGTCATTGCGAAGTCTAGCCGTTCTTGAGTTGGAGAATAGTTTGGCAAGAAATGCCGCTTTGCAGTCGTTCCAGGAGGTGATGGAATTTTGAGGAAGGGATTTTTCCTATCGGCGAGCTTTGTCACCCAAAGAGAAGGAAAATAGACGTAACTTGAATGTGTCCTAACTCACACCATTAATCTTGGTGAGACTGCAGAATTTGTCAAACTCGTCCAGGTGGTCGAGTGGATCCTCCATTGGTAATTCATGGAACCTATTCCCTTGAACCAAATCTATCAAGATGTGATTGACCTCAAAATTACTGCTCTGGACAGCAGGTGGGTTGATTTTATAGCGTTGTGTGTGAATGTTCGGGTTGTCACCCGCACCAATGGTGTGCTGGTTAACGTGGTCAATGTTCTCCATTTGCAAGTTAAACACCTAAGATGAACAACAAGGAGAAAAAATAAATCAGTAAAGTAAAAAAAAAGAAACTTGATCTCAATAGATCCAATATCCATAATATAGCAAACAAACACCCAATTGGCAACGACGCCAAATTGATAGTAGATATTTTTGGTGTCTACATCATATCAATCTCTTACACCACTATCATGGTCATTGTAGTATGTAAGGTTATCATTCCAAATGGGTGTGATACTAGCAGACTAGATGTAATGGATGCTTCTAAGTCAAGCAAATATGAAAATGAGGGTTTCTAACAAGTCCTAAGTGAAAAGGGAATGCATGGAACTAAAGAGCATAGACAAAAATAAAAATGCATAAGAAGCTAAAAAGGGTGAAAGGTAAAAACAGAGAAAAAGCAGAGAAGGTATAAATGTAATCAAGTGTAAAGCAGTTCCTGAGGACAAGGGTAATCGACCAGAGATCCATTCCAATCTACCTAAGCACCTAACATACCTCAAACAAGGAGCTATCTCTAGATAGTAGATTCATATGCAACCAAGTATAATCCCTTGATAAATGGAATCAACCTAAGCAATCACGAGATCTAACTCCCATTAACGGTACACTACCTAGAAGGCATGAAGAACCAACGTACTAAAGCCACAAAGCCCCCTAAACATCTAACTCCTTATGCTGAGATGCATATCCTAAGCATCTAAGTTGTTACGCTAGGATGAGCAAATCTCTGAAATCACCATGATCAGGCATTCCATTGAACACTTTTCGGGTGCTGGAATGCCCAAGATCAAATTTCAATGGGCGTGAAAGAAACCAGCATTAAGCACAATGAAACAGAAGGGATCTATATGCAAACAAACTAAGGAAAGATCAGAACATCAACCCTAGTCTACCCCATCCTCAAGAACTTAAGGAAACTACTCACTACTCATGAGTATGAAAGTAGGAAAAACAGAAATCATAATTTTAAAGCTAAACATCATGATCAAAGGTCAAACTTATGAAGAACAACAAAAACTCAAACCCAGAAAATAAGAACAACAATGAAACAGTAACAAACCCAGAAAATGATCAAAGCTAAAACAGAAGATTAAGATGAAAAACAGAAGATCAACATGCACCAGATATACAACAACCTTAAACTAAAAAGGAAAGTAAAAGAAAACAGTAGATTAGCATTAAAATTAAAAGATTCTGGGTTCTTACACCAAGAACACCAAGAAAAACAAAGGAAAAAGAGAGACAAAGAAACCTAAGACAAAAACCTAAAATGGCAACAAAAACAGAACTTGGTAAAAAGGAGGCGTTTTAGGACTTATATAGTGTTCAGAGAAAATCCATAAAACGCAGAAAAGACAAAAACAAATCTTTGGCTTGGGTCTTGGGTAAGGTCCATTCATGATTCGAGTTAGCCGGGTCGGAGCGTGTTTGGCTCGAGCTAAGAAGAATGTGTGATCGAGCCAGCGTATGAAGGTAACTTTGGAGCTTGAGCTGAGGTCGAGCAAAAATGTTGGTGATTGAGCCAATGACTTGAGATTGAAGCGTGGCCGAAGTGGGCTCAAGAGTGGGATTGATCCAAGGTAGTTGCGTGGATCGATCTGAAGGTGAAGTTGGCTTGAGCCGGACGTTGAAGTGGATCGATCCAAATGTTGGAGTGGATCTATCCGAATTTTGGAGTGGATTGAGTCGATGGTGGAGCTGGGCTAGGTCAAGGCGAAAATGAAGTTGGGCCTTAGGATGCTTCGGCATGAGGTCGAGCCAAAAAGGCGATAGATCCGAGGTAAAAAGGAGAAAGAGCCGGGCTTTAGGTGCACGAGGATGGGATCGATCCAATGTTAAAGTTGGATTGATCCAAATGGTTACGTGGATCGATCCAGGCTTGAAGAGTTGGCCGAGGTGGATCGATGCAAAATGTTATGTGGATCGATCCGGACTTGGATTCGGTTTAATAGGGAGATCGATCCGGGCCTTGTACTTGTCCCATTCCACATCTTTCCGCCCTCTTCTGAATCTTCACAAATCATCCTGAAAACTCCTGAAAGTCCTGATAAATCTCCAAAATGCTTGCATATGCGAATACTAATGCAAAATCCTTAAAAATCACAAACTTGCTAAAAACAACTATAAATGTGATATATGCACACCTAAAGACCTCAAAATTGATGCTAAATGACTTCTAAAATCCATGAAAATACAGAGTCATCACTTTCCATAGTTCATATGGCATTTTTCCTGTCACTTTATGCGGTATCTTGTTGAAGATATAATTCGTTGTGAGCAAAGCTTCCACCCAGATTCTTGCAGCATTGCATACTACATCATCTCTTTTAGAGTTTGATTTTTGCGTTCTGCAACTCCATTGGATTCAGGTGAATATGGAGCAGTCGTTTGATGTATGATTCCATGTTGCTTACAAAAATAATTAAATGGACCGTCATACTCACCGCCTCTATCACTTCGAACTATTTTGATAGTTTTACCGAACGGATTTTCAACCTCAGTTTTGTACTCTTTAAACTTTGACAACGTTTCATCTTTACTTCGTAACAAGTACACATAACAATACTTTGTGTGATCGTCTATGAATGTTACAAAGTACTTCTTACCACCTCGGGTTTGTATAAATGTCAGATCACATAAATCTGTATGTATTAAACCGAGTGGTTTGGTGGTTAGATTTACTTGTTTAGATGGAGTTTTTGTGAGTTTAGCTTGAACGCACACTTCACATTTATTTTTGTTTACTTTGCATTTCGGAAAAAGTTTTAAGTTCATTAGTCTTTGTAATTCACATGTCCAAGTCTTTCATGCCAAACATCAAAGGACTCAACCAAATAAACAACATAATTATTATTATTTATTGAACTATCAGCAATTACAACATTAGCGTTTGCAATTTTATCAGGACGAAGGACCGTCATTACACACAACTTGACAAGTCCTCCTTTTTCATAACCTTTTCCTAAGTACACTCCATTTTTCCTTAGAACCAGTTTGTCAGCTTCAAAGTTGATTCCAAATCCAGCTTTGCTCAACAGAGATCCTGAAACGAGATTCTTCCTCATGTCTAGCACATCCTTCATATTGTTGAGTGTGAGCTCACGACCTGAAGTCAGCTTCAAAACCACTTTACCGCGACCTACAATCTTTGAATTTTCCGTGTTTCCCATGAACATATGCTCCTTAGACGTGCTCTTTTGATAGGTAGAGAACATGGTATGATCTGTGCAGATGTGAGTAGTTGCTCAAGTGTCATCCACCGCTCCATTGAATTGTCATCCACCATGTTTACCTCATTCACAATGGCACACATATTTTCCTCAGTAAGGTTTGCTTGAGCTTGTCTGGGATTCTTTGATTTGCTTTGACAAACATCCGCTTTATGACCCTTTTTGCCGCACTTGTGGCACTTTCCTTGGAATTTCTTCTGAGGAGCTTTACCTTGCTTCTTGAATGAAACCGAAGAAGGTTTCAAAGCATTTTTTGGGTGAGTTTGCTTCATGTTTTCTTTGTTCTTGTGTTTAACCACATTAACAGTGTTCCGCTCCACATCTTGAAAGTTAGAGCGGTTCCTTTCTTCCATTTGAAGTCGCATGATGACATCAGAAAGCGACATTGGCTTTTTTATGCTTGAGATAGTTCTTGAAACTCAACTAGCTCGGAGGAAGTTTCTCGATGAAACAATTGACAGTGAAGATTTCGCAGATTGACATTCCCTCAGCCACTATCTCATGGCACAACGTACTTAACGCATCAACTTGCTCCATGATGGGTTTTGAATCCACCATCTTGAAGTCCAGAAACTTCGCCACAACATATTTCTAACAACCAGCATCGTCAGACTTGTATATCTTCTCTAAGGCCATCCAGAGTTCCTTAGAAGTGGGTGCTTCCGTAGCATAAACGTCAAAGAGGACGTTAGTAAGGCGGCATAGAACCCAACCTCGACACACAAAGTCTGCATGCTTCCATGCATAAATTGCAGCAAGAATTTTTGGATCCTTGTTTCCGAATGGAACAATCGGCGGATCCTCTTTGAGAAATTTCTCACAGTTCATGTTGTTCATGTAGAAGAGCATCTTCTTTTGCCACGTCTTAAAGTTCTTGCCGTCGAACTTGTAAGGCATTAACCCTTGCGCAATCGCAGTGGGTAAATGAGTCAGAAACGGTTCATGTGGAACGTTTGAGCCTTGAAGACAAACTCTGAACAAGTATCGGGTTACGGTCTCGTAGTGGGACCATGAGCCGATTCCATGTTCGTATCGTCGTTCTGGTTCGAACTAGTGACGTCAACATTTTCATCATCGGTTGCCATCTATAGAAGAAAAACAACGATATTAGTGAACGGATTTATCGTAACAAACCATAAATGTTAAGTTTTTCGGAATCGCACAAATGCTTTTGCCAAGACAGAACTATAAAAGAATCAGAAACGTTTTGCGAAAACGATTAACGAGTCGCACACGGCGTGACTGTTTTTGAATTAAAACGTAAACAATATTTGTAAGACAAACGTTTCGCGGAAACGAGGAATCGGATCACGAACTCGTTTATGGTTTTGTATTTGCTTATCGAGAACGATGAACGGATCAATAAAAGTGCGAATACAATTTCGTAAAATATCAGAAACAAAAATTCTTAAAAAATTAAAAGCGATTAAAATTTCCATAATCGTATCATGGAGACGAAGATCGAATCGTGAACTCGACTATGATTTTTAGAAGAAAATCGGCAATTTTAGTGAAAAGCATTTTAAACACAATCTAATAAGGCGATTAACGACAAGACAAATTAATGAGTTAAAAACGAATTCGATGAAACAAAGAGCAGACTGCCAATTCACAGAACTTAAGAAACAATATTTCTAAAGAAAAACTGTAAAGAAAATCGTAACTGGTATAAACGAAACTTGTTGAACAACTCAATCCGATTTGGTGATTAGCAAAAGCGGATTATTGAAATAAGAGTGTTAGAGCTGCAACTATCGAATTCAGAGAAAGCAATCTATAAATCATAATTGAGTTATGGACAGAATGTAGATAACGAGAAAACGTAAAACTGGAGTCGAGAAACAAATCTTTTTCCTTAATTAAATAATCGCCCGCGTGTGACGGTAAAAAGCAAGTTTGAATCCCATGATAAAATCGATATCAAATCTGGTATGCACACTCAATTATCAGATTAAAACGAACGTAAGGAAAAGCATACGATCTCAAGACGAACAATTGCAATGACAGAGAAGGCTTTATATCCAATGTTTGAAGACTTTAAGTTTATGTATTTTTTTTATTAGTGTGAAACTATTTTTTCTATAATTTTCGTAACTAACAGAAGGGAGGAAGAAGAAGACAGTTTATATAACTGACATTATAGACAACCACAAACATATATTTAATTGAACCGGTTTGCATGATCTACAGTAATGGGCCGGTTCAGGTAAGTAAATTGGGTCGCAAATGTTAATGAAATAAATCGGGCCGAAAATGGGCCGAAAGATTTCATAGAAGTTTAGCCCAAAAAATCTTATTTAATAGACCTTTGGTCCAATCGACTATACGACATGCACCGTGCCGAGCCGAGTGAGCGGCGGCGGCGACGCGCGCGTGGTTCTCCTCTCTCTCTTCCAACTTGCATAGTCTTCTTGCTACTCACATGAGAGTATGACATGGATACTATATATATACCACTAGAAACTTAAACTTCTAAGCAATGTGAGACTTATGAAATAATTGACTTTTTTCATGTTCCACTTATCATATTTTAACCTCACATTGTTTATTCAATATAAATTCAATTTTAACAAATGAGTAGTCCATCTTGTAGTCCAAGTTTTAAGCTTTTCATTAGACTCATAATCCATTAATTCCGGGCAACGATCTTGGCGAAATATTCAATATTGAAAGTTGACATTAAATCACTTTTTGAAAATTGAAGTTCCAACGGCTACCTCACCAAAGTTAATGTTCCACTAAATTATTATTCTAAAACGTTAGAAACCACAAAATACAATATGAAGGAAACAATTAAGAAGAATTTATCTTTCTGGATTTTGCAGTACTTTTTTGAGTTTTTTCAACTCCGATTAGAAATAGTTATTATCTGTCTATATGAGAGCATTTATTTTTATGGATTAATTATATTTTTTTATACGTGTTATAGTACCCTTTATAAATCCATTTTTCTTATGTAATGCTTTATGTTTGCTAAAAAAAAAATAAATCAAAATCGTAAATATAAACTCAGCTTTCATATGATAAAAGAGTTTTATTTAGTTTGATAGTCCCTTTTATTGTTTTTATTACAAGGATGCATAATCTCGCTCCTTATTAGATAGCAACATCAAGGAAAGAGTTACCAAGAGCAAATGATCTTTGATTGTAACAATCAAGATTATCTCCCGGATTAACTCCAAATTTACCACAGTATCTCTGATAAAACCCAATCCGATCTGCAACTCTTGCATCTGGGCCATGTCCACACTCCAATCCACCGTTTATAATATTCGTTATCACTCCATAGCCCGGTAATCTCCCGGCTGCAATGTCTGTGTCTGACGGCTGCCATTGACCTGTGATTACATCATGGCACGATGGTTTAGGAGCTTGTGGAGTCATCCAAAACCAAATCGCGGTTTCGAAAGAGACTACAACATCGGTTGAGACAAGGTCTGGATTGGTGAGTAGATCAATTCCTAAGGCTTGTCCACATGGTCCGTAATTGTAGTTCCACGAAAGTTGCATTGGTCCTCTTCCATAGTAACGTTTGCCAGGTACGCATGGCCATATGGTGCTAGGTGAACAATAATCAGAACCAGGATTTATTTCTTCTTTGAAACAATAACCCCATGCATATGGTCCGTCCGGTGCTGTGGGCCACCCACCTATATGCAACAGAGAACCATTCATTTCGTTGATATATATGTCACACGCCAATTTTATTAAAAGAAATTTGACGTTTTGATTTACAAGTCTCAATCTATAATCAATTCTAATAATACATCACTTTATATAAAAATGCAAAAATCAGAAATAACAGTTGACGTTTAACTGTTAATGAGTACCTGTGGTTTCGTGAGAGGTTTGAGCCAAGAAGGCGGCGATCTCTTTCTTTCTCGTGGTGATGTCTCCGGTGGTTCCAAAGCCGGGGAAGTACTTTGCGGCGGTGATAAAGGCATCGTAAGTGTAGAAACCTCTAGCAGGACAAGCAACGTCGTTTCTATGCAAAAGCAGTTCATCGAATTGAGCACTTGTAATGATGTCTGAAACATCACCGCCGGTACTCGGACTAGGAGGAAGAGGAGGAGGAGGAGGAGGAGGAGTACCGCTGGGACTAGGAGGAGGAGGCGGAGGAGGACCGCCAGGAGGGCACTGGCTTTGGCAGCCAGGCACCTTACAATAAGGTTCGGTGCTGCCGCACCAACCGTACTCGCTGCAGCAGAGATTGTTGGGACAAAGAGCTCCTCCGGCTTGCTTACCACATTGCTCGGCCAAGGAAAATGTTAAGAGAAGTGAGAAGTTGACAAAGACAAGTAGATAAGTCTTCATTTTGCTCTTTTGTTATTAAGGTACCTAAGCTGGGGTGTATTTATATACAAAATTTCTAGATTTTTTTTTCTTTTAATTTCTATTTTTTCTAATATAAGTTTGTGGAGTGTAGTTACTAGTTAACATGTGGTTTTTGATATCTCCAAAACACATTTCTTTTACTCCGTCCAAAGGCCGTCGAGTCAACAAAACAACCACAGGCTTGACAAGAAACAGCACTATCGTCATTACTGTGCTGAAACATTAAAGAATCGGTTGAAGCCATAGTCGATCATGCATGGGCAAGCTGGGGCAGATCACAAACTCGTGCTTGGTATACTTGGTTTGAATACCGGTCCTTGTTGAAGCAATAACTTCAATAGGCTCTTTCCTAGCATTTTCATATGGTAAAGTGATGAATAGTACCCAGAATCGGTCCTGATATTTAAAGGCCGCAAGATAAAATGAAAAATGTGGGCTAATTCTTAAACTAAAATTTTGAAAATGTGCGCTAGTTCATAAACTAAAATTTTGAAAATATAAAAACGCCGCAAGCTCGTGTTTGCTCTTGTTGACCTCAGAACCGGTCATGATGGTACCTACTAGGGCAAGAATCTTCATCAAATCTAGTACCAAGTAGTCCTTTAAGAAGCTTATCGGGAATTGTTGAACCTACAAAACTAATAGGAATCAGAGTAGAATCATCTAAAACAAAAAACATGAACTTTCATGATTGTTTCTCGCAAAACAACAGGAAAAACCCTCAAGTTTAACAGTGCTAAAAACCTAACAATAAACTAATACGAAGTTTAATTCGGTCTGATCAATCATAATTTTTGATAAAAATTGGCATATTAAAAAGTTTGAGATTAAAATAGTTTAAAGACAGTTAAACTTTTTATGGTTTAAATTTGAAAATTCAGATTTTTGTTTTTGGCGTTTTCCCCATATTTATATAGGGAACAATGCAAATGTTTTTATTTTATATAAAGAAAACTATGCTAATTTTGATAGAAGCTTATAAGACCAAAAGAATAACAAAGTACACTCGAGATATTAATTGGGTTTTTGTTCTTCAATAAATGAAATTAACTCTTTTAAAATACACAATATAATGAAAATTAATAAAAATTACTCTTAAAAAAAAAACAATTATAGACAAATAAACGGACACATAGCAAATAACACGATTAACGAATTCCATATAACATAAAAAAACATCTGTTTGGGCGCGCGGCCTGTTTACATTAATAGTCGAGTTTCGTACAAAGCAAATAATTATATATCAATATATATATATATATATATATATTGATAGAAAATTTATGATTATTTATTTGATTTTAACAAAATAATTTATTCTATTGATATTTTTCTATATGTTAAGTTAAACCACTTCATTAGTAACTTTTTGTGTTATCCTGAGAAGAAAAAGATAGTAATTAAGAGAAATTTTCGATTAACCTACATGATTATTGAGTTAAGATTTATTTGGAGCATATCTTGTTTAGCGAGGATGTCTCTTAATTGGTAATAGATAACCTAAAAAGAAAAATAAAAAATAAAATAAAACAAAACGAGAATATTCAAAATTAATTAATCCACGTGATAATTGACTTAACAAAGTTGTTAAGTTCATTAATAGAATTAAAAGAAACTTTTAATTTTGAATTGTTTGTGTATTAAACTGACAATAAACAAAAATATGAGAATTTAAATGACAACGAAATAAGCTTGTATATTAAACTGACAAAAATTAAAGAGTTTGAGTATTTTTAACTTTTTTTTTTTTGGTAAATAATGATAAATAAAATTAGGAAAGTACTTTTAAGTAACTTACAATTGTTATTAGGAAATTCTGAATTAGTAAATATATGATTAGTCATTGGTCAGAAACTGAGTCACGTTTTTCTCATGCATGTGTGCTCCAAATATTCTAGTGATTAATATGCTTGTACGTATATGGATACAATTATATTAGAATATGCTCTTTTATATTTTTTGTCAAAAGAATATGTGGTGAGCATATTTTCCAGGAAATCAAAATAAATTAAATATTTACATAAATTATTATTAAGATATAATTTTTTATGAACAAACAAAAATGAAATCGCAGGAGTATTTTTGTTAAAAACTAGTTTGAAAACGCGTGGATTTATAATTGGATGAGTTTGACCCGAAAATAATTTGTCTTATATAAGGAAACTTTTTGATACAAAGACAATTCAAAATGTTTTAGCAATACTGGCTAGCCTACATGTGATTGTGCCTGCAGGTTTGAATCCTAGTCAAGTTAATGTTTTTGGTGTTATTTTTATTTTTTGTTATGGTTTTTTTAATGTTTAGAACTTGTACTACAATTTCATAACTATAATTAATTTTCTTAATAATTGAGTAAAAATATTATTAGTTTAAGTAGATATTTTTTTGTTTTCATAAATCATAACAAACTTATTTCTAATATATTCTACTATATGTCTTTAAATTTAATTAGTTTTCTAAATAATTATAAAGTATTTAATTACTATCCTAAATAATTATTAAGTATATATTTTAAAATTAAAAATATAATCTATTTTTTATAAAGAAAAACTAGGATCCTACATCGGAAGTTAAAAGATGTCTCATTCCTTTACAGCTCCTATATATATGAGTTTTAATTTCACTATCACACCAGTTTTGGTGTAATAACTGCAGAAAACCGATTTAGTTGATTTCAATTAAATCAAATTTATAAACTTAATGTGATAAATGTAATTTGTTTGAATAGTTTAAATGTCTAATTTAATTAGATTTTAAATAGTCAACACTATTATGTTTAATTGGTTTTTAATGAAAAAAATTAAAAACTAAAAAGTGATAATATTTATTTTGGTTTAGGAAAATAACCCAATGTTTTAGTTTTTCTTCTTCTAAATCCGCCCCAAACATTAACACCAATTTTGGTGCAGTAAATATAGGAAACCAATTTAATAGAGATCCAAACACAAGAAATATTCAATTAAATTTGCTTTTCACTTACCGCGAATTTATAAGTTGAGTGTGATAATTATTTTTTTATTTAATATTTTAAATCTCTCGCTTAATTAGGATCTAAATAGTAGAAAATATTGAGTATTATTAATTGTTAATAAAACCAAATTGAAAAACTAAAAGTGATAAATATTATTGTGGTGTAAAATTTGTAAAGGGTATGGATCGGGTTTGACATGGATTTTGTTATAATATTTACACAATTTTTCATTATGGTAATTTTTATTTTAAAATTTAAAATTAGAATTTAATAATTAATTTTTTTCCTAAATAATCGATTAAAAATCTTACTAGATTTAATATAATATTTTGTCCATAAATTATAACAAACTTATCTTTAATATATATAATTTTTCCATAAATCATATCAAAATTATCTCTGAAACCAAATTTAACTTATCTAGCTCTGGTGGTAAAGGCTCACTGCTGTGAGTTCCGCCACCTGGGTTCGAATCCCGACCACCGTCAATTAACATGGGGTGAATTTCAGCGGCCCTCCTGGATACCCTTGGCGACTGCAGACGTTTTGGGCCTAGTCGGAATCCTTCGGGACTCTGGATACCAGAGTCATAAAAAAAATTAATTAGTTTCCTAAATAATTTTTAAGTATATCTTTCAAATTAAAATATAATCTATTTAAAACAAAACAAGGATCCCACATCGGAAATTGAAGGAAATCTCCTTCCTTTCCAGCTCCTATATATTAGAGCTTTAAGATTCATTTCCATTTAACACCAATTTTTGTAAAATTAGTGACGAAAACCGATTTAATCGAGATCCAAACACAAAAGCATATTTAGTTAAATTCCGTTGTCAATTAAATAAAATTTATAAACTGAACGTGATAAATATTACTTCTTATAATAGTTTATATTCCTAATTCAATTAGGATCTAGATAGTAAAAAAAATATTTGGTTTAAATAGAAACTGATTAAGAGGAGATCTAAGCACAAAAAATATTCAGTTAAATTCGATTTTCAATTAAATCAATTTATAAACTGAATAAGATAATTATTATTTTGATTTAATAGTTTAATTCCCTTATTTAATTAAAAATATATTTATTTTCAACACGTGAACGATCTAATGATAAAATGTTTTGGTAAACCCGTTTTAAAAATGTTTAAAATTCTAAATCACTCTCAAAAACATAATTTTACCTATTATTCTCAAGTAAACCCATTTTAAGAATGTTTAAAGTGTTCACAATTTTGTTTTTGTAATTATATAAAAAAAAAATCATCTGAATCCTCCTTGGTTCGGTTAAAATAGATTTTTTTTTTTAATTTGGTTTCATTAGAAACCAATGAAACAGAATAATTTTGTTTACTATTTATATTCTTATTAAATTAGACAGTTAAACAATTAAACCAAAACAACATATATCATGCTCATTTTATAATTTTGATCTATTTGAATAATTATTTTATTGGATTTTGATAAAATCGGTTTTTTTGTATTTAGTGCACCAAAATTTATGAATTTGAAATTGATCTTAATATATATATATATATATATGAATTGAAAATGAAATAGACTTACTTCAAGAATCCCGATGTGGGATTTTTTTTAATATATATTTCTCATGAAATTAAAATTAAATTTTGGACATTAGGAATTTTATTAAATAAAAAATCGGAATAATATATTAGGGATTATATTTAATCAAATTCGTTCACATTCCTCAATTATTAAGAGTTTGATCGTCCCCCATTGATATATTCAGTAAAAACCAATTAAACCAAATATCTTTTACCATTTAGATCATAATTAAATTAGGAATTTAAACGATTGAAACAAATAATATTTATCACATTAAATTCAAAAATTTGATTTAGTTGAATATCAAATTTAACTGTATATGTTTATGTGTTTGGATCTCAATTAAATTGGTTTGTTGTACTTACAGCACCAAAATTGATGCGAGATTGAAAATAATTTTAAGTTTCATATATATAGGAGCTGGAAAGGAAGGAGACTTTCTTTAACTTTCGATGTGGGATCTTTGTTTTTTTTTTTAAAGAAAAATATATTATATTTGAAATTTAAAAGATATTCTTAAAAATTATTTAGAAAACTAAATAAATTTAGAAACTTATATTGGAATGTTTTAGAAATAATTTAGTTACGATTTGATTTATGAGAAAATATTATATATTAAATCTAATAAGATTTTTTATTCATTATATAGAAAACTAATTATATTTAAGAAAATATAATTTAAATTTTAATGATTAAAAGAACCATGATTGAAAATTGTCTAAAAATCCATGTCAAACCCGATCTATACCTTTCAAATCTTTTACCACAATAACATTTATCACTTTTAGTTTCTTAATTCGATTTTCTTAAAAACAAATTATACCAAATGTTTTTTTTATCAATTTAGATTCTACTCTTTACTCTTTTTTTAAAATTGTTTACGGATTTAATCCCTCTTCCCCATTATACTTGATCTCTTTGCCTTTGAAAGAAAGGATTAGTTTGGGTGGCAGGAAAAAAGCTGAACAAGTGCGCAAAATTCATGAGAAAGCTAAGGAGAACAGCGAAAAGAAGACAAAACAATATGAGAAGCATGCCAACAAGGGACGGAAGGAGCTGATTTCCGAAGAAGAAGATTGGTGTGGATTCATCTGAGAAAGGAACGATTTCCTGCTAAAAGGAAAAACAAGCTGATGCCAAGAGTTGATGGATCTTTGTTCTTTAGTGAAGAGTTAACGTAAAAGCTACGTTTTTGTTCAGCACTCCTTGACTCAAAGTTATGTGATCTCTAATCCACGAGTCACTTCTCATCATTCATTCAGTCCATTGCTTCATAAACCATCTTATCCACAATTTAGTTCATTTAGATCAACTCAAAGTGTTTTCTTTCTTAGAGGAGATCGCATCAATAATACAACAAAGTGGGTGGAATGTGGAATTCCCCAGAATCAAAGCCCAAACAAGAGAGTCATAAGCCCAAACAAGGAAGTCATAGGGTAGAATACAAAAAAACTTAAGAAGGTTAAGGAAAAATCGAAAGGAAAGCAAAGAACAGAAACTACAGAAATACTTGAAGCATATCTTCTCCCCCATTCCAACGGCAAATGTTAAGCAATCAAGGATTTTTAAAACAGCTTTCTTGCGATGCCTCCTATGGTGAATAAGCCTACCTCTCATAAAAGAACTGAGACAAATGAACCGACCAGAACAACATGAAGCTAAACAAAACTCCCATAATGATCGGAAAACAACGGAGACGGCCTCAAATTAAGAGACCACTTGGAACCGCCAAAAGTTATCTCACTGAAGAAGGGTCTCGACCAAACTCATAATATAGAAAGAAGGAGCGAACTAACCTGAAACAACCAGTCGCACCCTAAGAGAACGACTAGAAATCGAATCCGACGAGGAACCATAGAAACCCACAAACCAAAGAGCAAAGAGAAATAACCAAGCGAGCCACCAAGAAATCAATCTATGCTAAACCCCAACGATGAACTTAACCAAAACCTAGTCCATGCAAAAATAGATCCTAAAGAATAAACCAGACTCGAACCATCTAATCACACCTAACACACCCATAACCATCCAAGCGAACCATCTCAAGCCTAGACTAGACAAACACAGAGCTTGTTGGAACTCATTTTTGACAAAGTGGTTTTGTCAAAATTGAAGTAAATTTAAATGAGAAATTAGGCAACAAAGTGAGCTTAACTACCTGGAAAGACTAGCTAGCTCATCTAGGTGAGTAAAAGGATAGCTCAACCAAGCTCAATGATCTAAATGAGTACTAACCTAGCTGGATGGACTGGTAAGCTAACACTCAAACTTAGTGAACTAAGGAGTGAACTAGGTTACAGGTGAAAGGTCACCAAGCGAACAGTTGCAATCGTTGGAAGTATGGACACCAATTGAAAAAGTGCAACGAAGGGGTGTGTCTATTCACCAAATGTCACATCTTTTCATGTGAAAAAGTGTCTTGACCAAATGTCACACCCTTTGACATGATGCCTCTTTGTCTCCTATAAATAGAGCATATCTCATTCATTCTTTTCTATCCGATTTTTGAACTCATTAAGCAGAAAACATAGAGGTTTTCGTTTCTTGACAAAAAATAAATAAATAAAGTTGTAATAAAATCCACGTTCCTTTGACTCGAGACTATCGTAGATACTAAGTTTGATAAGGGTTCGTTTAAGAGTAAAGCTTAACGAAGATATCCACAATTTTATTATGAGATTCTGATTCACAGTAAACCGTCTTACTATGGGTGATTTTAAGAATTAAGAAATGGGTTTCAACTCAACTCCATGTATTTCTTAATTCATAACGTTTTCTAAATCAGTTTTAAATCAATCCGGTTATTTGGTCCCTACAATCTTAATTCTTAAAATCCGTTTCTCGCTATCACTTTGAATCGGATTGAAGTTCTCGATTTTCAAAAAAAGTTTTCAACTGTTCCCGATTCGTTAAAACATTTCCGCGAAACTTTACTGACATCTCAAAAACGTCAGAAAAGATGCGAACCTAGGACGGGTCTGAAAGGGTGCAAACCTAGGATGGGTCCGAAAGGGTGCGAACCTAAGACGGGTTCGAAAGGGTGCGAACTTAGGTCAGGTCCGAAAAAGTGTGAACGTAGGACAGGTCCAAAAGGGTGCAAACCTAGGACGGGTCCAAAAGGGTGCGAACCTAGGACGGGTCCGAAAGGGTGTGAACCTAGGACGGGTTCAAAAAGATGCAAACCGAAGACGGGTCTAAAAGGGTGCAAACCTAGGATGAGTCAGAATAGGTGCGAACCTAGGAGGTGTCCGAAAAGGTGCAAACATAAGATAGGTTCGACAGTTGCAAACATAAGATGGGTCCGAAAGGATGCAAACTTAGGACGGGTCCGAAAAGGTGCAAACCTTCTGAAAGGGTACAAACCTAGGACGGGTCCAAAAAGGTGTAAACCTAGCACGGGTCCGAAAAGGTACGAACCTAGGACGGGTCGAAAAATAGTGCAAAGACGTCTTTGAAGAGGTGCGAGTGAATGCGGACTCGAAGAGGTGCGATTCGTGGGTTCAAAGAGGTGCGATTCGTATGCAGGTTCGAAGATGTGCGAGTCGTATGCGCTCGAAGAGGTGCAAATAAAATATGGGCACGAAGAGGTGAGAGTCAAATACAGACTCGAAGAGGTACTAGTTGGAAACTGCACTTTCAACGAAATTATGAATGCAATGTTGCAAGAAGCAGGGTTTACCCGATCAATGTGGGGGGGGGGGGGAATTTTTACTTACNTACTACGAATACTATACTCAACAGAATATCAAATAAGCTAAATAACATTACCCCTTATGAAATTTAGAAAATGTATAGTACCATCGTAAAAATACCTCAACGTGTGGGGGTGCATTGCAAAGGTTGCTGCTCAAGAAGGAGAATGGCTTAGAAATATTTTGAAAGATATTCCCATGTGCGAAAAAATCAGTGCCGACATTACGTGTACATAGTGATAATCAATTAGCTATCTCTTGGGAACAAAATACGATGTATAATGGAAAATCTCGTCACATAAGACGATGACATAAGACCATTAGAAACCTGATCTCAACAAGAGTACTCACGATAGCTTTTATCAAATCTGCCGATAACTTAGCTGATCCGTTCACTAAAGGTTTAACAAGAGATCAAGTATAACAATCATGAAGAGAAATGGGTTTAAAAGCCTATGACCAAAGATGAAGTTTGATGGTAACTCTACCAAACTGACTGGAGATCCCAAGAAGTAGGTTTAAGGGGAAAACAACTTCAAACTAAATCTGACCAAAAACTGTGAGACTAGTTTCTTTACCTAGTTCCCAACTTAAATAAGTTTGATGATGAAACAGTGTAATCCTGTTAAGTGATAAGGTTAAGCATGTAGCTTTTAATGATTCCAAAACTTTATCAGATGATTATAACAAGATACTTTTGAAAAATTTAATGGCAGACCATCTAAATGAGTGTGAATATGGCCAATTTTGGGAGAGAGAAGGAAAGGCTATCTCTCCAATTTCACTCATGATTCCAGGTATGTTCAGGGCCAAAATGAACACAATAGAGAACTTAGTTTTGCGAGAAAATGAAACTGTGTTATACATGTTGACTAGGTTTACGTCAAAATCTTTTTTTTTGGGGGGGAGGGCTTCAAGACTTCACGTTCACTCCCTGGTCAAGTAAATCCGACATGTATTAACTATGACTGGTTCAAGGTTGAAAGATCCTACCAACTCAGATGCATAATTTTTTGCTATGCTCTCGAAAAGTCCTATGTCTAGCTTCTTAGGGAATCTAGTAAGTATTTTTTTGAGTCTTTAGAGTCATCATATGTTTAAGATTCGTGTGGGAAAATTTTGGAAGTCATTGTTGACAAAGTGGTCTTTATCAAAAATGAAGTAAATTTGGATGAGAAATTATTTAGCAAAGTGAGATGAACTAGCTAGAAAAACTAGCTAGGTCAGCTAGGTGAGTAAAAAGATAGCTCAACCAAGCTCAATGAGCTGAATGAGTATTAGCCTAGCTTGGTAGACTGGTTAGCTAACACTCAACTTTAGTGAACTAAGGAGTGAAGTAGCTTACAGGTGAAAGGTCACCAAGCAAACAGTTGGAACCGTTGGCCGTATGGGTACCAATTGAAAATGTGCAATGATAGGGTGTATATTTTCACCAAACGTCACATATTTTCATTGAAAAGGTGCCTTGACCAAATGTCACATTCTTTCACATGATGCCTTTTCGTCGCCTATAAATAGAGCCTCTCTCATTCATTCTTTTCTATTTGATATCGAATTCATTAAACAGAAAACATAGAGGTTTTCATTTCTTGACAGAAAATAAATAAATAAATAAATAAATACAGTTTCAATAAAATCTCTGTTCCTTTGTCTCGAGAGTATCGTAGATAGTAAGTTCGATCATGCTTCTTTTAATCATGAGATTCTAAATCGCAGTAATCTGTCTTACTACGTGCGATTTTAAGAATTAAGAAAAGAGTTTCGACACGACTCGTGTCTTTCTTAATTAAAATCGTTCGAAGGAGACGCAACCCACACTCTCGGCAGCTAAATCTAGCATTGGCTGACCACCGAAACCTTCCGCACCATCGCCAACCCCGTGACTAACCATTGGTAGAATGAAGCCCGACCAACCTTAGATCCACGAGACCAAGCTAAAGAGAGAAGCCGAAGAAAAACAGTTGGAGCAAATGATTGGACCGGCGACCGGTGCTGGAAGAGCCACTGGCGTCGATCAAGCAAAACAAAAACCTAGATCTGTGTTTTTTTGGGGTACGAGCTTGAAAGATATTTTCCAAGGTACATTAGTGATGTTTTAACGTGTATTATATTAACCTAGTTTTAAAAATTTTATTGATACTATTTTGTAAATATAATATATTTTTTATTTATAAAAATTGAATCAATTAGATTTATAATACATAATATTTTTGATACTGAGAATATAATTGTATAAAAAAATTATAGAATCAAATGCAAAAGCATATTAAAATATTTATAATATTTATATATTTTGTATGTGTCATGATTGTTTTATTTGTTATGATAACTGTATGTTGTTTTTATTAGCTTACGTCTAATAAAATAGATCAGGATCTGCATGATACGCGGGTAAAAGTAAATTATTTATAGTTTAAAATAATAACTTGTGTGACTATATATCTTAAATGACGTTGAATCCAAATTTAGTTATTATTAGGTTTTTCGTAAACCATAATTTTAAATATCTATAATTAAATTAAATTATCAAAAGTTATAAAAAATAATTATTTACAGATTTCAAAAAAAAAAAAAATATATATATATATATATATATATATTAT
>OVBE01003269.1:0-27421 GCA_900406425.1 Iberis pinnata
CTCAACGCTCCTCCTTAAATACCCTACCTCGTCTCATTCATTCTGCAGTTTTTTTTTTTTTTACAAACACAGAAAAAATCCTCCACATCTCTCACTTTTCTTCTTCTCTCTAAAGTAAGTCTCGAGATTACATCGTCGGTCTAAGTTCGCCAGATTCCGATCTTCGAGTGCATTCGAAACGGTCTCCCTGCGGTTGTATCCTGGGATTCTTAGATCGCATATAACCGTGGCACTACGGGCGATTTAAAGAATTAAGGAAAGAGATTCCAATCTCGACTCCGCATTCGTTTTACATCGGTATTTCAATCGTTTCTTATTCGTTTTATATCGTTTTCCTTGATCCGGTTTTAATCGGTCCTACATAGACTTACCTTGAAAGAGAATATGATGCATATACAAACATTATAAGACTTTAAAAAACCCATTAGATCCGTCTCAGGTATTTGAGAATTTTATTTTTTTATAAAAGTTCTACAATTTTACAAAGACAAATAGGTTTAATAAAATTTAAATAGCACCGATGTTTTTGAGGCCAAGAACAACTCCGACGCCAATGATATGACCAACGGTGCCACAAGCTAACGTGTCGGCGAGCGTGAACCCGGCCGGGTCGCCCGTTTGTAGACCCGACTCACGTGCCTCAAGCTTAAGTCCAGCTGTCGCCCTTCTATTGGCTGATGGTGCAAGTCCGAATCTCCCCGCGAACAGCATCAGGGTCGTTGACGTTACCATTATCTAATGGTTCAAATATATTCAAATATTGCTTAAACTTTATTAATGGGTTTTTTTGGGGTTAAAACTAAAATTCATTTCATTTTTTTTTTTTTCTAGTTACCAGATTTGTTGACGAACCAATGAAGTCACACTTCGCACCCAAAGCTCCATTTCCCTTGCGTCTCATTGGCTGAATAGTTGCCTGTGATAATAAAAAAAACATTTAACAAAAAAAAAGAATTTTGTAGCTAATTCGTTTCATTGTAAATATAGAAGATCAAAAATCACGTATTCAAAAATCTAGAAATGAATAACAAACCAGGCCTTGAACGGGAGCTGGAGAAATGGTGCAGGCTCGAAGACCAGTAAACTGAGGCAGTGTAGTCATAACAGTGCTCGCCATTTTCTTCGTTAGATCTAATAAATATTTTCTTGTGAGATCAGATTTAAAATGGTTGAGCCAAATATCATTGTGTGGCTTTGGCCATCACATAAATGGATTCTGTTTTTGGTTACTTCTTGCTGACATGTGAAGTGGCTATTGGCCGGTTTTGACTCTGGATAAGGCTGTTTTGTAATATCACACCACATATTTTCTTTATGAACCTTTTCTTATTTGGATGTTGCTCGAGGCCCATTTATACTTGTACTTGACTAGAGTCCCAGTAACTATTTATCTTAAAAGAATATTTTAATTTTGAACTGAGATTTTTAAATTGCAATTTTATTATGTAAAAAAATATTATATTTTGTAACTATATATATACAAGTCTCATAATTATATAAGAGTATGAAGATTGTTTTAACAGATTGGAATAAACTCGAGGTAATGATTATATCTTTTTTATATTTAAAAATTAGTAACATTTCAATCATTATTTATTAACTTATTATTTTCAAGTTGGATAGAATTTAATATAGGTAACACATAGAATTAGTTGATGTTAGGTTTTAGTATATAAATATATCTTTTATTTAGTATAATATAAGTTGACAATCAGGAAGATCGGAATGATATTTACCTAACGCAGAAGCCGACACAGTAGACTCATGTTCTTGTTTTGTATGTATAATTATATTAGAGCTGCCGTAATTGTTAACTCTTCAAGCTGCCAAAGACCAACTTGGCGTGTTATTGTAACTTAATTTGACCAGCTACCAAAACAAATGAGAAAATTTAGAAAGTTAAAAGTGATTTAATTTGTTTTAATACTATTAGCAACCGAATATAATATTGGCAATCATCTTCCCTACCGGTCTAGTCGGGTCAAACATTTATTCTTCGTCGTCTATATATGCATATTTGAGAATCTTCCAAGAATTTACATATGTCGCGTGTGGTCCTTTCTTCGTATATATATAACACATAGATATCAAAACCAAAGAACATCGATCGTCTTCTTGATACAACGCATCACGAATTCATTATCATCATCACCTGAACAATTCTACGATCAATAAATTAACTTCACGAATGGAGAAGTCACCGATCAAAACTCCTTTGAGAAAGCTAAGAAGAAGAGGAACAAAACGGGCATGGAGATTAAAGCAGACATGGAAGTCTATCAAGATCCGTGTCAGGTCACATCTACCTGGTTTCTTGTCCACCAAGAAACACCTCACACTTGTTAAATCACGGAACCAAGAAAAAGATTTAGCTCAAGTTGCTCGGAAGATCTGCAAAATCTCCAACGACTCCACCAAATCGCTAGCGTTTCTACTTCAGCTTCCTAAATACTCAGCCGCTGATTTTCTAGACCGCGGCGATATGATGACTCCAGCTGCTTCTCCAAGAGAAAACATATCCAAAATGTGGCGTGAGCTTCACGGTACCAACAATTGGGAGAATCTTCTTGATCCTCTGCATCCATGGCTGAGGAGAGAAGTAATCAAATATGGAGAATTCGTAGAATCAGTCTATGATTCACTAGATTTCGATCCTTTATCTGAGTTTTGTGGAAGCTGTAGATACAACAGAAACAAACTCTTTGAGGAGCTTGGTTTAACAAGACATGGCTACAAGGTAACCAAATACATCTACGCAATGTCTCATGTCGATGTTCCTCAGTGGTTCTTAAGTTCGGCTTTGGGAGAGACATGGAGCAAAGACTCGAACTGGATGGGGTTTGTAGCTGTAAGTGGAGACCGAGAATCGTTAAGGATCGGTAGGAGAGACATAGTTGTGGTGTGGCGTGGAACCGTGACTCCCACAGAATGGTTCATGGACCTTAGAACAAGTAAAGAGCCGTTTGACTGTGAAGGAGAACAACATAGAAAGAACATTGTCAAGGTCCAAAGTGGGTTTCACAGTATATACAGCTCGAAAAGCGAACTCACAAGATACAATAAAGAAAGTGCATCTGAGCAGACAATGGAGGAAGTAAAGCGGCTAGTGAAGTTTTTCAAAGATAGAGGCGAAGAAGTTAGCCTAACCGTGACTGGTCATAGCCTTGGAGGCGCTTTGGCACTTATGAATGCTTATGAAGCAGCAAGAGATATTCCAACATTGTGTGGCAACGTTTCTGTGATCTCGTTTGGTGCACCTAGAGTAGGTAACTTGGCATTCAAGGAAAGGCTAAACAGTTTAGGTGTTAAGGTATTACGCGTGGTGAACAAGCAAGACATTGTACCTAAGCTTCCTGGTATCGTGTTTAACAAGGTACTAAACAAACTCAACGGGATAACTTCGAAACTCAATTGGGTCTACAGGCACGTCGGAACGCAGCTTAAGCTTGATGTATTCAGTTCACCTTATATAAAACAGGATTCAGACTTAGCAGGGTCTCATAATCTTGAGGTGTATCTCCATGTTTTGGATGGCTTTCAAGGGAAGAAATTAGGGTATAGGGTTAATGCTAGGAGAGATGTAGCGTCAGTGAATAAGAGCACAGATATGTTGTTGGATCATCTAAGAATACCAGAATGTTGGTATCAAGTGGCACATAAAGGTCTGATCCTCAACAAAAAGACCAACCGGTGGGTGAAGCCGGTCCGTGCGCCAGAAGATATCCCCTCTCCGTTAGCGACTGGACCAAGACCGATCTATAGTTTCTAAGATTTACAATTTATTTCCATTCATTCTTTTTACTTGAATCTTTTGACTTCTGTGAATATTTGTGATTAAAACATTACATTTAGATGAACGTTGATAAAGTTGTGAGTGACAATGGTGTAACTGTGTATAGAGTTGATTCTTTCAATTATTATTATTGTACAATTCTATACTAAGTAATTGTTCAAAAATAATATAGCACATTTACTCTATATGATATAAGAGCTATGAATTTGTACCTAAACTTTTTTTTTTCTTTTTCTTTTCTGCCTCCTCTCGGCTTCTTATTCTTCTTCACCTAGACCTTAGTCTCTCCATCTGATATCATGCCTACCTTTGACAACAACTCCCCTATACATGTTGATGCAGTTGCACTCAATTCTACCTCTCTTCTCAATGTCAACATGACTAATGTCACAAAGCTCTCCTCTTCCTATATATGGAGTAAACAATTCACTACAAGAAAGCGTTGGCAAACGTCCTGACGAAAACCTGACTGATATTGCTCCGTCAGCCAAATTTCTGACGGATATTGCTCCGTCAGCCAAATTCCTGACGGATGCTTATTTGTCAGTAAATTCGTGACGGAAATACTGACGGTTACAAAATAGCCGTTTATAATTGTTGTCAACGGTTATATTCGTATTTCTTGACGGATATACCCGTCAGGATTTCGTCACAAAAACGCCTGTAAAACCATACTACTCCACCTTCATTCTTAACACATTCAACAAATATATTTTACAAAATATGTCTTCTCCTTCTTATTTTTGATCATGGATGGATGGTGAAAGAATGGATCCAAATACAAACCTTTTGAACGACTGATACACTCAGTTTTTAACCCAAATATTTCACTACAAGTGCACAGCAAACGCAGTAGTATAAAAGGGATCGAATTCACATAGACCAGATAAGCAAGACTTTTAGTTCTAAATTCGATTATAGCTAAGACATATTAAATGATTTTATTGTAACTGAGAGTAAGCAATAATAAAAATCAATTTTAAAACAATAAGATAAAGCGCTAGGAATCAGGGAATTCCACACGTATCCAGATTGGAAGCTTAGGTTAACATGCAAGATTTACTAATGAAAATAGTTCTCAACTCAATAGACAATTAAAGACTAATCTTCTCCCGAAGTATTAGATCCATATGTTCGAATCCCTAAAGACAAAATTACGCCATATTTAGATAATTCAATCATGCTTTATATGCAGATTCGATATTTTCATAAGCATCTAAGCCAATACTCCCGCAAACAGAGACACTTATTCATCTAGACTAGGTCAGATTTCTATATCAAATCTCTTTGTATTTATTAATCTATTATCATGAACTATGTGATTAAGCTAATTCTAACATTAGAAACAAATCTATACTAAGAATCTAACAAATTCAATCCATTATGTCAAACCCTAACTATAAAATATGGTTTCCCTCGGAAACCCCTAAAACCTAACAACTGAACTACTCATAATTAAAATGTATACGTTAAATTATAATTACTGGATTTATTATAAAAGTAATTATCAATATAATAATAATTCAGTCTTATGAGATTTAATTTTATAAAAATGATGTTCAATATTTTTAAATTTTGTTATAAAATAATAATATTTGATATTTATTTCTAAAACCTATAAAATTCAGGCAAATTTTGTGAAATAGGTACTTTTGTAATTTGTAATAAGTTACTTTTATTAGATAAATTAGAGATTCAAATACTTTTAGAATAATGTACCATTATTTTTTATAAATGTTAAAACTAACGTTTTTCTTTTGATATTTTATTTTAATTAATTTTAACTAACTAAAAAGAATTTTAGATTAATTGCTAACATTACTGTCATTTGTAATTTACACTATATACCATTCACCTTATATTGTGTATTATTCATTCACATTTCACCGTGTACCATTTACGATTCACTGTGCATTATCCACGATTCAATGGCACTATCCACAAGAGCATAAAAAACCGATAACTGAATAACCGACCGTAACCAAACCAAAAATTTGGTTTTGGTTTGGATTTGGATAGTTTTAAATAACCGACTATATTTTAATTAGACTATCCACTGATTTCGGTTTGGTTTCTGTTACTAACCGATAACCAGTGGATAACAAAATACCCGAAATATAAATATATAATTATTAATATATTTAATATATATATATATAATAATAAAAAAATAGAACATCCGATACCTTAGTAAAGCCTAAGTTTATACCTTCAAGACTAAAAAAGTGAAAAATGTTTCATATGCACTGTAAACTTTCGATTCGTATACCTAAGTTATAATTAAAAACAAGAAAAACTGGATTCTTCTTCTACCTCAAGGTCCTCAACAAATCATTCGAAGGTAACAATAACTTTTGTCTGATTCTGTTCAATTTATTCCATTGAAATCGATTTTTTAGGGTTTTGAACTTTTGATTTTTGAATTTTAATATTTAATTTTTGATTTTGATTTTTGATTTATAGGTTGTAAAACTGTTTGATTTTGATTTTTTCATCTTCAATATCCATTTTAAGCTTTGATCATGGTAAGTGGATGATAAGTTGATTTGTCAAGCTTTGTCCAATTTTCTTCTTTTTTTTCCAAAAAAAATATGATATATGAAGATTTTGTTTCATGATAGTTATCACATATTTATTCTTGCACGTTTTATAGTTTGTAATTCCGGGTTTTGGAATCTTCTATGTAGGTAAGTCTAAATTGATTGCACTGAAATTGAACTTTATGAAATATCACTCATAGATTAGCATTTTTTGCTACGAGGATTATATAGTGTTGGAATTTGAGAATATGATTTTGAATTTTCTTAGCCACTTATGAAGATCTCTGTATATTCTGTGATGTGTTGTTGGTCAGATTTAATTCCTAATTGACAGTGTTCTTCGATTTTCTTTTTGTAGATGGGCTCCATTTCATCTTCCAATAAAAGAAAGAATGATGATGTTGAAGATGACACTCAAAGTATGCCAAGTGTTCAGAACAAAAAAAAGAAAAGATGGAGGTGGTAGCGGTACAAGTGAGTCTAGCTTCAAGCCACCTAAGGCACCGTCAGTTACAGCACCAAGGGGTACAAGGTCTACTGTGTGGGCTCACTTCAAAAGAACAAAGAATAACAGAGATAAGTGAAATTGTATCTATTATAGGAAGTTGATGAGCTGTTTAACAACTTTCAAGACTTCTAATCCGATAGCACACCTCGCGACTTGCAAACACCATAAGGCATGGATTGAAAAACAGCAACAGAATATTGATCAATATGGTGGTGATGGCAGTCTAAAGTTGGTGAAGGTTTCTAAAGAGGTTTTTAGGGAGGCTACAAACAAGATGATGGTATTGAGTGAATTACCTTTATCTTTTGTTGAAAGCATTACTTTCAGACACTTCTGTAATAAGTGTAAGCTATATCAACCTCATTCTCGCAGAACAGCTACAAGAGACATATTTGAGTTTTATGTGAAGAAGAAAGAAGCTCTGAAGAAGATTTTCAAGTCTAATAAGAAGAGGGTATTTCTCACAACCGACATTTGGGTTGCTCCTACCACAAGTGCAAGTTATATGGTCATCACAAGCCATTTCATTGATGCATATTGGAAGTTAAGGAAGTTTATAATCAGTTTCAAGAACATTACCGATCACAAAGGTTCAGTTATCTTAGCTGTTCTTCTGGAGTGTTTGGCTGAATAGGGCATCGAGAGGATCTTCACTATCACAGTTGACAATGCTACATCCAATACTTCAACACTTAAGAGGTTTAAGGATGCCTTCAGGTTAGTGGGAGATGATTCATTGGTGTTAAGTGGTGTGTTCATGCATATGCGATGTGCTGCTCACATTCTTAATTTGATAGTTAGGGAAGGGTTGGAGGGTGTTGATTCTAGTGTGTTTGTTATTCGTAATGCAATCCAATTCGTAATGGTAAGTTGACTAGAGGAAGCTTGCTGATGGATATAAAGACTAGGTGGAACTCAACGTACCTAATGTTAACAAGAGGTATCAAGTTTATAGTAGCATTTGATAAGATGGTGGCTGAAGATAAACTATACAACGACTACTTTCTAGAGAATGAAAAAGATGGGACACAACAGATTGGACCACCTACTTCAAATTATTGGGATGTGGTCGATAAACTAGTAAGTTTCCTTGTCATCTTTTACAACTCTACAATTGAAGTTTCTGCATCTAGTAAAGTTTGTGCTCACAAGTGCTATGATGAGATTGTCACTGTCGAGATGAATCTCTCAGAGTTATGCCTAAGCAGTGATCTTAAGTTTCGTAAGAAAGCCTATAAAATGAGAGAAAAACTTGAAAAATATTGGGAAGGGTTGAAGAATATTAATAAGCTCCTGATTGTTGCAAGTGTATTTGATCCTACTAACAAAATGCAGCTTGCAAAGGCTTGTTTTGAGCAGCTTTATGGGGAAGATAGTGACGAGACCAAGAAGCTTGAAGCTTCTATTGAGGTTATTTTGAAGCAGCTATTTGACGAATACAATAATAGAAGAAACGAAGGCCAATTATCTTTGTCACAAGCTGTAGCACAAGTTTGTTCTGGGCAAGCAGAAGAACATGGTAATTTGTCAGAATATATAGATGTAGTAGGTGATATTCATGGCCGGAATTATAAAAGGATGAGATCCATGTATAAGGAGAAATTTAAAGGTAATGGATCAAAGAATATGAATAATGAGTTAGAGATATATTTGAAAGAAGATGTTGAGGATGTAACTGTTCTCTAGGGGACAAAGTTTGATATATTGTCCTGGTGGAGAGTCAATAGTGGAAGATATCCTGTCTTATCAGAGATAGCTAAGAATATCATAGCTATGCAAGTATCATCAGTAGCATTTGAAAGTGCTTTTAGCACCGGTGGAAGAATATTATACCCATATAGAAGCTCCTTAACTCACTATATGGTAGAAGTATTGATGTGCACTGAACAATGGCTAAAGGATGATCTTCACTTCATTAACAAAGGAGTAGACAACAACCAAAAAATGCTTGCTGAAGTTGAACTTCTTGACAGTCTTGAAAAAAATACAAGAATCTAGTTTTTAATTTATCTAAAAATTTCATTTAGATTTCTGTCTTTTTCTCCATGTTTATAGTTAAACTTGATATTAAGGTTTGGAAGATATGATTTCATGTATGATCTAATTTAGGCAGACTTGATATTAAGTTTTTGGATGATATTTAGGCAGACTTGCATCCATCAAGGTATGATCTAATTTAGTTCTTCAGACACATGATATGTGTAACTTAGCTTTGTTAGTTTCACTTATTTGTTTTTGTCGTATGTTTATTTATAATGTTAACTTTTTTTCATATAAATTATGTAGAGTTTGGATCTACCACACATTGAAGCTTTTGAGTTTTGATTGGTTTGGAGGAGACAAGTATACTTGATGGTCACTCAGCAATCTTGATTCTTAAGAATGAAATGCTTTGGTCCGCAATGAAATGCTTTTGTTATAAATTATTTTGTTTGATTTTTGCTTGAACTTCTAATTGTGTGCCTGGCTAGTTTAATTTTTATTCTATTTTTGATTATCACTTGATTATCAATGTGGTATTGTGAGTTTGTGACATTTGAATGTTTGTCATGACAATTTGAAACTGTGATTGAGTATCACTATCACGTATTGGTATTGTGAATCTGATAAACTGTGTTACATACTAGTTACATATTGATTTTAATATAGATTTTGAATTGGTTATTTTTCAGTTTTTATTTGGTTTTTAATTGGTTTTATTTTTGTTATTAATCTGTTTTATTTTCTGTTTATAATCGGTTAGTATCTTAATCGACCGAAACCAATAAGTATCCGAACCGATCGAAACCAAAATATCTAAATCAACCGAATGGATTTTATGTACCTCTAACCATACTAACCGAAATCGAATACAACCGAACCAAAACTGAATGGTTAACCGAACACCCAACCCTAATTCATTATACATCATTCAACACTCACCATTCACTACGTACCATTCACTACTCCTTACACACACCATTCACCGTTCACAAAAAATTACAACACCAAAGGTAAAACAGATTTATGTAAAACAAAAGTACCTATTATTAATTATGTTTTACAAATACTCATTTTCCAAATTACAACACCAAAAAGTGTCTATCTAGCCAATTTTCTTTGTAATTTATTTGGAATTTATGGAGAATCTACTTCAATTTTAATAATTTTTAACTCCAACTTATACTCTTTCCGTTAATGTTTGATGTTTTAGAAAAACAATTTGTTTTAAAAATATTGATTTTTACTAATTTGTTCAAATATTATAAAATTGTAAACTTTAAGGCATATTAATTGAAATCATTGAAAATTTATTGGATAAAAGATATAAAAAATTATTTTACACATAAATATATATGTATATCTATTACTAGTTATTTATGTATTTTAAAAAACCTAAAAAATCAACGGAAGAGGTATTTAAAAAGAAACAATTTGTTTCGATTAACTAGACAAGAATTATAATATCGAATCTATTTATACAATCATAATTATATAAATTATCATTTTGAAATTTAATATTTATTTTTATTTATGGTTCTAAACTAGTAAGTAATGCATTTTTTGTGACATTTGGCTCCTAATTAGAAAGTTTCGTAAAAGAAATCCACAAAAATCCCAAACTAATTGTAGATTTTTTTATTTGGTCTCGTTGAAGTAATGAACCAAAAGCAATTATTTCTTATGGTAGAATTTAGTGGGCCTATCAGGCCTGGGTTACAACAACGTCTTTTTGGATATGGACTCTGGCTTTTGATCTCTTTCCAGTTTCCATTATTATTTTGTTTTAACTTCTTTAATTTTTGTGTGTGAAAGAAGAACCATCTTACATGGGATCAACTTCAAGGGATATTTTTCTTATGTTGGATAGTGATAAATCAACAATTTATACCTCTTTTATGAGTTAATGTGATCTAATTCACACACACATATATATTGAAAAATACATATCGTGAGACGTGACATTATTTGCTGTAAATAAGTTCAAAAACTAAGATAAAGGGACGAGGAAACAGTGTCTCCCTTTGAAAATACATTTTGCAAGAAATTAAGCTCAATAATTACTACTAGCTTTTCAAACATTTTTTTATTATATAAGTTTGTTATCTTTCGCTTTTTACGTATGTTAAAAGACGTACCCTAAAAGTAAAAGGCATATAATCAACATTCGAATGGACCTTTTTCTCTTGTAAAAGATTTTTAAGGAAAAAAAAAAAAAAAGAGTGCAAATTATGCAGTTTCAAAACGAAATTAACAAATAAATCAATAGAGAGGAATTCTATATTATGTTCCAAAAATACAACACTTTCAATTGGTTTTTAAAATATCATTAATAGTATATTATGTAAGAAAGAAGATATCTTATTTATTGATAACATGTATTTGTATGATGAGCTGTAAACACATATCTTCGTCACATATCCAAAAATATCGTAATGAAATAATTGTTAAATCCCCCCACCAGATAGAATCTACTTTTAAATATTTTAGGATTTGATTATTACACTTCACATATATGAAGGAAATATAAAACTTTATTTATTCTTTTGTGGCCTACATGATCACATCATCGATATGATTCGCACTACTAGATCTTAAAAGTGCATGCTCATGTTAATTTTATTAATATCGTGAAACTAAATCATGTCACTTTCTTATTTCATTTTCAAACCAAATAAATAAAAATAAAAATATAACATGCATCATTTCTTCGCACTTCCCCTGTCCTTTATGGATTTTTTTGTTACTAATATATTCAAATTTCATATAACTTTTCTTGATTCATAACTTTTTTCTTAACATACTTATTTTGTTTTATATAATAGGTTTTATTTTCTGCCACTTACTTTAATTTAGAATATGGTTTTTACCCGTTTAGTGCATCCCAATATTTCTGCCATAATTTTCAAGTTCCAATAAATCTAGGATTCCAAATTACATGTACTTATGATATAAAATTAATCTTGAAGTTTTCATAATAACAAGTGGGATCGATGTAGTAGTATCAAATTTCTTAGAGATAAGTAAATTATTTTAAATAAAAAAATGCATTAAATGGAAGTAGGTACGAGACATGATAAACCGGGCCACCCTTACTTCAATGCAACTTTTTCTCTACCACATTGCATTTGACTCTTTCTTGGATTTCACATTTTCCTCAATTATGGCTTCAAGAATCTACCGTTTTATATTTTATAATTTTCCTTTTTTCAACCCAATAATATATTTTCATTCCATATTTTTTTTTATAACCAAGGTGTTCTGCCACTCATCGACAAGACGATGGTCAATAGGACGCTAGAACCCGTACATTAATATCCATATATCAAAAGCACAAACTAGCCACAAGAGTGTCCAAATGAAACTCCATGTATCGGTTCCTGGAGCGCTGCAGCCCGCATGTGAAAATCGCAGTCGCCGAGAAACGAATCCAGGTGGCAGTACTCACAACCGTGAGTTCTTTACCACCAGAACTAGACGCTCTGGTTATTTCATTCTAAAATTTTAATTTTGTTAAATAAAAAAATATCACCAGAAATACTCATAGCATGGTTATCATTAAGGATAGGCAAATTATCCGTCATATCCGATCCGATTCAATATTTGCCTCGACTCGAACCGAAAAATCCGGATATCTGTAGCTATTCAAAGCAAAGCAAATATTAAAATTAATTATCCGTATAAAATAAAAAAATATCAAATACTAAATTTTAAAAGACCGGATATCTGATTCGATATGTATATTACATATATACTATATATACATATTACACCATATAATTTTGTATGTTTTTCACGTATTCAATAAATAAAAAAACTTAAAAGAAAAAAAGAGATGTAAATAATAGGTGTAAAAGTTCATACTAATTAATAAATACTAATGTGTAAATGATATATGGCTTACATTACAGTTGAAGAAGAAATTTTTTTTCGATGTCCTTTACTATTTACAAAAATGAAACATTCGTTTTCCAATATGTGTGTCTAACTTTTGACTTTTTATTTAATATTTTATCTAAACACTAGTTGATTTTAATTATTTATTACTTATTGGATTATTTTAACATAAATAAATTATAGTTGTATAGAGATTATTAATATTTTTTGGATATTTGTTGAATTTAAATGAGAAAACCGGATATTCGCAAATATCCGCAAATATCTGTAAGAAAAAAATTACATGATATCCGTAAGTCCAGATATCCGTGTTTTTCAGGAGATAAAATCGTTAAATTAGAGATCCATCAAAAACAAAACAAATATCAAATAATAATTTTTTACGATCGATCCACTCTTTGTCCGGTCCTAGTTATCAGTTATCACCACATGTTAACAATCATATATCGTTAAATTTTTTGTTTATTTACAATTAAATATTTTCTTTTTTAAAAACGCTATGTATAGGGATGTGCTTAACTGTTATTTTTGTTACTGATTGTAGGGCTGTTGTCGGTATAGTTATTGTCAACAAATAATTTGTAGATAACCCTAACAAACTCTTAATAATATTGTACATTAATTAAGTTATAATTAATTGATTACAAAAATAAATTAATTTAAAAAAAATTCTTCCAGATTTATTTGTCACTAGCCTTTTGGTAATTTACGGACTGCATCAATAATATAGCTATACGTTTTTTTATAATAAGTTGCAAAAGAGATTGTTATATAAAATCTGAAGTGTATTTTGCTATATGTTAATACAATGTTTGCATTTAAAGAGAAGCTCATTTCGGCTATAGGTCCACATGATTGGATAAAAGGGAAAAGATCGCCAAGATAGACCTAGAAAGACTAAGTTCAGCCTATTTCTAAAATCCATTTATTTTAATGACTTAATTAGGATTTTTCCATGTAAATTTAGTATAGATACTTATGTAATTATCTACGAAACAATAAAAAAAATTCACTTATCAATTGTTTGACATATTTGTTAAACTCTGATCCAACACTATATATTAGTATATATTATGGAATTTTCATTATTTATGTGAAAGTAAATCCACTTGATCAAAAGTTAGAATAGAAATATTCTAATTGAGATTGCATTTGACTAACTTTTTATTCTTTTTGTAATGCCTATATCATAATCCAACAACACTACTATGCCCTAATTAGCACTATAATCGCAAGGCTTAGCAATTAATGAGACAAGGGTAATCAGTGTCTTTTCGAACACTTAACATGTCTTTTTGCTGTTTTGGTTTCTTCTAAATAAGCACTAATCATTGTTAACTTCTTCATTGTATATATTTTATATACAACAGCTTTAACTCTTTTCCTTTCATTTGTCAATTTGCTTGCATCATTAAGGGAGTGAGGGGCCCATTTCTATGTTTGAAAAATAACCTAATGAACATTTAGCTTCATAGTCTTATGTTTTTTTTTTTGTCATGATCTAATGCTCTTACGAGGTTACAAAAAATCTTTGTTAGTGTATTTTGTTTATTGTTGTCTGTGGATCTCTCTACACGCTTATAAATTGACTAAATAATCCAAGAAAAACTTTACATCTTGACTTAATGATATGACCTACCTTTTACATTAATTAAATATTTTAAAATAATTAACATGATAACATAATTTTTGCAGAAACAACTCATATGCAAGGGTATACTACAAAAAATCAACTAGATTTCTGACCAAATTTATATTTATGACAGATTTTCAACGAAATTTTAGATGAAACATACGGTTGGCCAAAAATTGATCGGCAATTTTTAGAAAAAGGATTTGATAAAAAAAATTAGTCATTTATCTTTTTACTATTATACGATTAATCTTTAATGAGTTTTTGACAAAAAATAACTTAACTAGAAATTTCAGACTTTGTCTCCTAACTTTTGACTATAAAATTAGTCTTTAAAAACGGTAACAAATTTGGTCGAAAAATGGTCCAGAAGCTTGTGACCATTTTTTGACAAAATAAATTATCATTCTCTTTATAATTTTGGTCATAACATGTCAAAAAAAATTCAAATAATAAATACATGTTCCTTCCATTGAAAATAAGCTATAAGATTCCATAATACAACTTCTTTAATTTCTAGATTCTCCAAAATCTAGAAGAAGAAAAAATATGCAAAATTTTTAGTTAAATGATTGCATAAATAGTAAGCTCTAGAAAATGTAAAATTACAAGAGAATTTCATGAAGGACTTACCGAGTTAATGCGTTTTGCAATACATCAGCTCATCACGCTTGAAACTAGTAAGATATGTTTTTTTTCCTCGTTGCATTAACAATAAATTAATAGCGGTTGAAGGGGTTTAGAAACGTCTTTATTTTAGGGATTTATACCTAATTATTATGTATAGTTTTCCATGATAAAACTTCAGCAAGTTTACCTATTTCTAGGTAGAATATCCTGGACAATGTGTAATATGTTTGGATAGCACATGTGTTGTTGATATGATGATGAATGCTTTTAGTGAAGAAATTTTATCACACCCATAATTTGAAAATGCATTTGGTTTCTCAAATGCTGAAACTATGTTTTTGATGACATGTTGGATGCATCAAAGTATCTAATATACGAAGCCTGCTGAGAAAAACATTCACTCATTATCTGCAGCGACTAGAATTATGAATATTGTAAAGTTTATTAAAGGATTTTGATGATACAATTGCATATTTTGTTAAAGAATGTTTACCATAAGACAATTCATGGCAGCCTCCTCCTATGAGATTGAAAAACTAATATCAAGTCTAGGGTTTCCATATCAAATTATTAATGTATGTCCTGATAATTGTATTATTTATTGGAAATTATATTTGAATAGGTTAGCTTATTGATATTGTGATAAACTTAGGTTTCACCTTACCTGTGGAAGATTATGGATGTCATTTAAGCATATGAGGTATTGTCCACTAAAAAAATGAATAAAAAGATTATAAAGCACCAGTGAGATATCAAGCATAACATTTATTAGAAGGAAAAATTTATCATCCCCCGAACGTATAAGCATGGCAACATTTCTAGCCATTATCTTGGTTTTTCATGTGAAAGCATAAATGTCTATCTTGCATTATGTGCCTATGGATTCAATCTATTTTGAAATCATGGTAGCCAATATTCATTATGGCTAATCATCATAACATCGTATAACTTGCCGCCAACATTGAACATAAAAAGAGAGTTCTTGTTTATCATAGTTTAATTTTGAGAGTTGAATATCAATAATGGTCAATTGACGTGTTTATGTAACCTTTGATTCATTAGCCAAAACAATTATGAGATTGTGGTGCTTCTGCATAAGATATTTCTCGCCAACAAAATTTTTGCGATGCACGCAGTTCTTATATGGATAGTCGATATTTTTCAGCATATGATATGCTATCTGGATGGATGACGCACATATGATTATCATGTCCATTTTCCAAGACATCACTAAGGTATTCCACTTATGATATGGACAAAAGAAATCGTTGTTTGATTTTCATCAATGAATTTTACCTAAGAATCATCCATGTCGTCACTAGAAGACATTATTCATCAAGAATTGAGTTTGGGTATATCACAGTTGATATGCGAATTTGAAGAATTAAGTTACAGTGGAAAGATGATTCTTGTTAAGGGGTTTTAATCTTTTCATAGTTTTAAGTTATAAATTGAAGTTCCTTAAAATCATTATTCCTTCAAATTGATTTTCTTAAGATGTCATACTAAACAGTTTCAATTTCAACAAGGGTTCTTTTCTAATTCACGATCTAGGCCTTCCTCTCTTACACTGAAAGCTCTGCATATGTGATTACAAACCTCTTCTTGATAAGATTAAAGCTCATTTTCCTTATGGTCAGCCAAATTCTTATCGATTACATCTTTTATAGCTTGTTAAATGTTTGGATGTCTGCTTTCGTTTTTCTCATGTGATGCACTAAAAGGATCTAATCGCTTTGCTCATCCTTTCTCTGAACATGATCTTGTGCCTCTAATTATCTGACCAAGGTATCATGGGACGATTTATGCTTTCCCAAAAAAGAGGGGTGGGGTTCATGGATTTTCTCTTATGGAATAAGTGTCTATCCCTTCGCCTGGTCTTGCTACTTTTTACGGAATCATGATCATTGTGGGTTTCATTAATGAGAAGTTATAGATTTAGGAATACCTCATACTAAACCTTCGATCCAAGAAAGCAAGAGTCTTTTACTTGGAATAGCTTCACTCACTGTTTCCTTTGGCAAAAATATTCATTAGGTGCGAGTTTGGTAATGGAAATATAGCTAGTTTCTAGTTCGTTAGTTGGAAAATTTAAGTTATTTTATTGACTATCTTGGTCAAAAGAGCTTCCTCAACTGAGAATCCCAGTTAATAGCTAAGTAGAAGTAGTGACTAATGAGCAAGGATGGAATATTCTCTCAGCAAAATCTCATAAGGTTCAAAATGTTCATATAACCTTCATTATTATCCCTCTCTCTAACCTTACCTTGGAGGAGGACAATTTTTGTAGGAAAACCAGTTTTTCATTGCTTTCAAAGTTTGTCTCGATCCGCACTTATAAAATTCTCAAAACAAGAAGTACACAATTGTGGACAAAGTGGTTTGGTTTAAGGTGAATTAAAAATATTCTCTCAATTTGTGGTTATGGTGCTTAGGTTACCTTCAATGCAAATAATTCATTCATGAAATCAACAAATATAGCATTTTGTGCAGGCTTTGCCACTTTTTGTGGAATCAAAGGATCATATTTTTCTTTGTTGCGAGTTCTCTCTATTGCTATGGGATAGACTTCTTAGAAGACTATTTCTCTGCTTTTTATCTTCCTTTATTTCGCAACCATTCCTACTTAGGGAGTCCTCGGCCCAAGCTCTATGTTTCTTCATTTAACGTGATCAGAATCAAAGACTTCACTCTCATATATCCTCCATCATAGTGCTATTTTCATATTCTATGGCAGATGTACCAAACATCAATTTGGCCAAAAAGATCTAAGAAAGAGTTCTCCAACCTCTTGAAATTTTGGGTACTTCACTCTTAATCTCAATCACTGTCTTATTTAAAAACTTTACCTTGTTCTTTTTTATATCTTTTTGGGCTGACGATTTATTTCCCCCTTGGAACTTTCATAGAACATCAAATCTCCCAAAAGTTCAGGCCTCGTTCTATTTTCACCTGAAACGAAAGTTAAATATCTAGTTACCCCTTGAGTAAAACTTCGAAACTTAATGAGACATGATTAGAAAGTTAGAAACCCATAAACCCATAAACCCATAATTAATGGTTAGCACGGTTTACTATTGACTTAAAACCGATTACACAATAGTAAACCAATTTAAACCCTAAGTCGAGCCAATTAGGATCCGATTAGAATAATTAACCAAAAAAAAACAAAACCCAACCCTCATCGTTAGAAAAATAAAATCCCCAAATTGAAAGACTGAAAACCCTAAACATTTTCTCTAAACCCGGAAATTTTACAATCTTCAGAGCTTTTTTGAGCTATCGCAGGGAGTCCTGGATGGCTTCAAACACGTTTGTGGTGCCGGATTATGGTGAGATTATTTCCGATGACGAAGAAACAGAAGAAAAGAGCGAGTTCCTGCTTGAAGAAGTTGTTACCCAGTTCATTGATGAGGGGCCGATTAAGCACAATGAAGTTCCAGATAGTGATAGTGAAACAGAAGAAGGCGTTGGAGACAATGAACGAAACAATGTGAGACGTGGTGATGGTAGGCTTTACGAGAATCATATATACTTTAATGGTGTAGCATTCAAGGAGGCTGTCCTCGATTATGTACTCAGAACAGGTAGGAATTTGAAGCAGTATCAGTATGATAAAGATAAGTTTGGATACAAATGTGTAGGAAAAGGCTGTAGTTGGAGGATATATTGTTCAATCACAAAAAGATCAGAGAAATGGCAGGTTAGGGTGTTCCACGATGTGCATAATTGTATCCCAAATGGAGAGTGTGAGATGTTTAAGATACATGTGATTGCTAGGCTATTCATTGATAAGATTAGTGATGATCCGGATTACTTCATGCCTATGAAAATAGAGGAGATGATTAAGGAGAAATGGAAGATCACTGTTACAAGAGGACAATGCCAAGCTGCTAGGAACAATGCACTTAAATGGATTGAGAAAGAATATGCTGACCAGTTTGCAAGACTCCGAGGTCATGAGGCTGAGATAAAGCATTCTAATCCAAATTCCACTGTGATTATTGATGCAAATACAAATGATGAGGGTGAAGATGTATTTGAGAAGTTCTATGTCTGCTTTGACATCCTTAGAAGAACTTGGAAAGATACTTGTAGGAAGCTTATAGGTGTTGATGGATGCTTCCTAAGGCCAAAGCAGAAAGGTCAGCTTCTAGTAGCTTTAGGTAGGGATGCAAACAATGCCATCTATCCAATAGCATGGGCATGTGTACAAGTTGGAAACACTGATAATTGGATCTGGTTTGTGAAGAATATTAAGGTAGATTTGGGTCTTATGGATGGTGAAGGTTACATTATAATTTCAGACAGACAAAAGGTAAGTGACATATTTAGTTTAGTGTTTTCAACAAAAAACTGATAATTGGATCTGGTTTGTGTCTATTTACATAAATTTGTTGTTTGTTTTAGGGATTAATCAAAGCTGTTGAGTTGGAATTACCTCAGATTGAATACAGAATGTGTGTTAGACACATATATCATAACTTGAAGAAGAATCATGGGAACAGAAAGCAGATGAAGCCTTTGATTTGGAAGTTAACATGGAGTTACAACGAAACAGAGTACATGGAAAACTTGGACAAACTCTACAATTACGACACATGAGTGTACAACGATGTAATCAAGTCAAATCCAAGAACTTGGTGCAGGGCATTCTACCAGGATGGATTGTTTTGTGAAGATGTGGAAAACAATTCAACAGAGTCCTTCAACAGTTCAATTGTCAATGCAAGAGAGAAGCCTTTTGTTCCAATGCTAGAGACTGTTAGAAGACTAGCAATGATGCGTATTGAAATAAGGTCAGCAATATCTAATGGCCACCAACGTATTTGTACACCTTATGTGGCTGGTTTCCTTGCACCATTGCATCAAAAAACTTCTGAATGTAGAGTATGCAAAAGCACTAATGGAAATTATGAAGCTATCCTAAGTGGTTGTTCATACCGTGTTGATTTGGATGGTATGAGTTGTACTTGCAGAAAATGGGACATATGTGGGATTCCATGCGAGCATGCGTATGGAGTCATACTGTCAAAGAGGCTTCAAGTTGAAGATTATGTGGTTCATTGGTTTAAGACAAGTACATGGAGGAGAACCTATGAAACATGTATCATACCAATGAGAGGTCCAAGATTTTGGCCATCAACTTCAGCTCCTTTGGTGCATGAACCACCTGAGCCACCACAGCCTGGAAGGAAAAAGAAGAAGAAAAGAAAGAAGGAAAAATGAGTCTCCAATCAAGAAGAAACCAAAAGAACTAAAGAGGGTAATGCATTGTGGAGTGTGTGGTGCAGCTAATCACAACTCTAGGTTCCACAAAAAGAAAAAGAAATCTACACAGGTTTGTTAATCATTTCATTATGGTTTATGGTTTTATAGAAAATGCTATGGTTTAATCATCTTTTTTTATGTGGTTTGATAGGCTTCTCAAGGAGAATCTTCTCAAGGGATTCTATCTCAAATGGCTGAAGATTGAGAGTTTGTGTAGGCAATGGTTAGGCTGGTTTTTGGTTGATGACATTGTGTTGTCTCGGTTAGTTTGTGTAGGCAATGGTTAGGCTGGTTTTTGGTTGATGACATTGTGTTGTCTCGGGTCATTTAGCCTTTGTTGTGACATTATGCTATGTTAATTTAACCTTCATGACATTGTCAATTTAAGCTTCATGCTTTTGTCAATTTAAGTACAATGCTTTATGAATTTAACCTTCGTTGAAACGAGTTTACTACAACAAAAACAAACATACAAAAGCTAAACAAAACAACTAAAAAAAGAACATTGAAACTAACTGTTTGGTTATGCATTTCAACCTACAATTTTGATAATCTCAATCAAAACCAAGATTCCAACAACTACAAGAAGGAACATCATTTTAATCATATTAGATTTTGCTGCCACCATCATTTCTTCTATCATCTCATACATCTCTTTCTCCAATTGCAGTTTAATCTTCTCAATCCCCATCTTCTCAAACTCCATATGCTCTTTCATTATCTCTTTTAGTTCATGCTCAAGTCTTGTGTAATTGTTTGTTAATGTCTCTATCTCATTCATCAATTCTTCATCAACCCATTTGAAAGTATGATTGTCATCACTAAGCTACAAAATCAAAGAGAGAATAACAATGAACAATTAGCTACATTACCACACAATCACCACCATTAAACGAGATTCATAACCATACACTTCTACATATTCTCTACTGTTAAATATACATATTCCCTACTGTTAAACCATTAAACAAGCACCGCCTAATTGAATTAACTCATCTCATAAGGAAACAAAAAACCATAAAACTTACCTTATTAGAAGTGGCAAATGCACAACGGTAATATCGCCTATAGGGATTGTTCTCAGATCTTGAAATTTTAGCAACAATTAGTCCACCACACCAACATTTCTTAGGCAAACCCACGATTTTTATTCTTCCGTTGACGTTTGATGATCCACTCGAAGCCCCAGACAAACTCGTCATGATTAATCTGCTGATTGGAATCAATTTTTTTTTCTGGGTTGAAGATGAACATTTAGGGTTTATCGTCGACATAAGAAATTTAAAGGAAGTCGGGTCGGGTCTTTGGGTATTCCGTCACGGGTCGGGTTAGCATTTTGTCCGGGTTTAGTCCGGTTTATATCGGTCACATTATTTCGATTTTAGGGTTAACCAATAAATCGAAGCGTATGTCTGATTAAATTTCGAAGTTTTACTCAAGGGGGAATTAGATATTTAACTTTCGTTTCAGGTTAAAATAGAACGAGGCCTGAACTTTGGGGAGATTTGATGTTATATGGAAGTTTCGAGAAAGAAATAGATCGTCAGCCCTATTTTTTTGGCAATAGTATTGTTTTTTAGGTTTACGGACAAACAATTTGTATATATTACAACTCTTTGTTACTAATGACATCTACATAATATGTTTTTTTTTTTTAAAGAAGAACATTATTTATGTAATTTTTATAAAACAATTCAAATTATTTTGGTTTTTAAAAATTATGTTGAGTTTCGTGTTTGGATACTCCAGTTACCAAATATATATATTAAAGTTGGCTATTTCTATTTCTTTGTTTCGTTTTAACAAAATTCACAACGAAAGTAAGTTGGCCTAGTACGGATTCTTCATGAAATCAAACTTTTTTGTCACAAAATCAAACTTGTTATACCCATACTTTAACAAAAGGTATTTAGACAAAATTGTCTTCGATTATAATTTAGTATATTGTTAGGTGATCTTACTATGTATATATAGGTTACAAGTTGCGAAGAATCATTTGCTAAAGAAATCTTCTTTTTCTTTAATTTTTCTTTTAAATTTCCCTTTAGCTCAAAACTGGATCAAAGTGTTCCAATTAAAGAAAACATCCTTAAAAGAGAAAAAATGTTTCATTTAAGGTATCTTTCTTTTTTGATAAATCTCCTGAAAATAATTCCATGATTATCTTATAGCAATTTGTAGATTTCATTATTTTATTATAAATGGAATGTAATCATTAATTTGTAAATGATTCCTTTGCATGCTCACTTTAGATTAGTGGTCGCGATGTATTATACTAGTGATTAATTTGAATAAAAGATAATTAACCGAGAAAAAGACATATCAACTAAAGTAATTAAGTAAGTATGGCCTTGACAAAGCATTTAACACCATAATACTATTTATTATCCAGTCAAATTTAAGTAAAAAAATATTTAGAAAAGCATCTAAAAGATGCAAATATTTTTTAAATGCTTTTATTTTCTGTGCTTTTGAAATTCGCATTTCAAAGTATTAAGCTTCACAATATTAAAAAATAAAAGATAAAATCACTAAATCAATTTATTTGTGATTAATAATCTCAAAAACATATTTATATTTATTTTAAATTTTAAATTAATATAAATTTTATTATGATATAAAAATTTTATTTTTTATTTTTATTTAACAATTTTATTACGTTTAAATATTTATAAAATAAAAATTTTAAATCTTAAAAATAATTATTATAGTAATTTTATATTAATACTTAAATAAAATTTAATTATATATGTTAATTTTAAAATTACAGTTTACTATTAATTTATTTTTTCAATTTAAAAAAGATAAAATAATAATTTAAATGTAACACTTATGATATAAAATTATTTAATATATATATATATATATAATTGTAAAATAAAAAATTTAATATTCTAATAATAAAAATTACATATAATCGCTTTCTACTCTACCAATCATTAAAATATAATCATCAAACAAGAGCATATAACTTCAACGACATAATGCTAATGTTCTATACAGCTATTGCTTTTATATAAACATTCCCAATCAATGCCTATAATACATGTATAATGTTTACATATACATTATTATTTGGGAAACATTTTCTTGTCATCAATTGGGAAACATTAACATTTTCATAGAAATTTACACATAATAATAATGTTTAAATACATATATCTCCTTACAACTATAGAATTTCTTACTTTGTTTAGCTTATTTTATTTATATTAGAAATTAAAATTTTCTATTCAAAATTTATGTTTATTAATATGATAAGTTAAGCCTATAATAAATATAATTATTAAATTTTATAATATTCTAGTAACATATTTTATCTTTGTTATAACTATTTTTATAATATTATTAAAAATACAAATATAAATACTTTTAAATTAAATAAATAAATTTCTTAATAGTACACCATATTGTTACATGAAATATCATTATAAACAAAATATTGAAAGAAAAATTTAAATAAAGAAAGTATGACTAAAATAGACAAATAAAAATCTATAAATTTAATACTCTAATTTAATAATTTTTAAATATTCAGTATAATCTTTATTTTATTATTTTAAAAATAATTAAATTAACAAATCATACATCTTTATTACTAATTGATAATATTTTATAGTTTCATTTTAAAATATCATAAAGAATATGAAAAAAATAGTTTTAATTGATGCATTACTGGTAAGTTAGAAAATAAAAGATATATATTTATATATCTATATATATATATATATATATATACATATTTAAAAAATAGTGCCAAATATTGTGTATATATATATATATATTTAAAAATAGTGCAAAATCCGAAGTCTCAGCTTCAAGATTTGTCGTCGGAGGCGGTGCTGATTTCTAATTGGTGACCGCCTCCTCTTCCGTCTTTGTTTTGTTTGTCGTTGTCTGGTGGTGCTTTCGGTATCTAGCAGCGGTGCTCTTCGTATTCTGGCGTTCTTCTTCTCTGATTTGCTTTGGCCAATGGCGATCTTAGAATTTTATTTAAGGTGAGTCAAAAATTAACTTTAAAAAAGAAAAAAGTTAAATGACCCTTCTAGGAGTTGAACCATTGACAAGATGGTTCAAGTGACATAATTTACCAATTATGTTTCATATTTCTCTTTGTATTAGTATGATTAAAAATATTTAAGATTATTTTTGGTGGTTCACGTGACCCACTTTTTTCCTTGGTCGGTCCGCCTTTGGCTCTGGGGATTGGGTTTTTCTTAGTGGCGAGTGGTTCTTAGGGGCATTTTCAAATGGACACTTCAAATTTGAAGTGTCATGTGTTTTCCTCCAAAGGTAACACTTCAAATTTGAAGTGTCAAAAGTTTTTGTTTTGCAATATGACCCATATTTTTTTCACAATTAATTAACATCATACAATTATATAAATAAATATAAATCATCCATCATTTAATTATAACATGCAATATTTATTAATAAGACATTACATTATAATATAAATATTCTCATAATGCTCTCATAATGCTCATAATGCTCTCATATATGCTCGATCAATACATTTCAAATCGATAGATAAGTCTCTTTATTTTTTTATCACCAAATTACGAGATAGAAATTGTTGAAATCGAGCATGTTCATTTATTGCCATTTCTATAGTTGGCTCGGGTGCTAATCTTGTATCTCGTATGAGCTCTCTTTTGTATTAAACTTTCTTGATGTTTTTTAAAAAATATTAATGGTATGTGATATTTTTCATATTTTAATATTATAAATTTAATTTATATGTTTCTAAATATAAGATGCATAAATTAGTATATATTTAAAATAANGTATTAAATAAATAAATCTAGGGACTAAAATGTAATAAAAAGGTGACACTTCAAATTTAAAGTTTTGAAGTGTGAGAAAGTAACACTTCAAATTTGAAGTTTTGAAGTGTCCTTTTGGAGGAGAAAAAACTTCAAATTTGAAGTTATAGAGTGTCCTTTGGAGATGCCCTAAGGTTTTTGTTCAGCCTTCGTTGTTTGACTAGTCTTGGCCAGATCCACCTTCGGTGGTTCGGCGGTTGTTGTATCTGGCGTAGATCTTTCCGAAGGTTTTGGTCGTGCTTGCTTTCTCCCTTCGGCAAAGTGGTCTAGCGTCGATGGGGCTGGTTTGGTATGGTTCAGCCGTGTGGTCTTCACCCCGATAAGTTTAGCTCACCGTTTCTATGGTTTGGTCTTGGTTTGTTCTATTCTATGTGGTAGCAGTCTTAGTAGTTCATCGAGCCTGGGTTCGTTCGTCTCCTTAATGGGTATGTGGGTCCAGCCTCAAAGTGTTTGTGCCATTTGGTTTGGTTTTCTCTCCTGCGGCCGTCCTTGGGTGTAGACGTAGCTTTCAGTTTTGTTGGTTTCTTCCAGGGAGTGAAGCTCTTTTTCCAGTAAATTGGTCTTGTGTGTTTGGCTTAGTTTCATAAGGTTGTAGTTTCTTGATATGAAGAGTGGTTGGTTTTTTTAGATTTGGACTCTTCCTGCAGTTGTCTCGTTCTCCTCGGAGCTCAGACTTTCAAGGGTTGAGTCATCTTCGCTCCTTGCTTCTACGTTTTGGATCTGGCTAAGATCTATTGATTTGAGCCATATTGCTTTTAAGGCGTTCCTGGTTAGTATTAACTTCGCCATCTCGGAAAACCGGTGGGTTATGGTGCCGCACTGGGTTCTTTTTTATGTTTTGCATCTGCCGTTTTATCTTGAGAAGTAGATCTAATCCACTATAGGAGGAAACTTTCACGTGTCAGTGTTCTGGTTCATACATAGCTGTGCAGTTTACCCCGAGTTTGCTCCCTCATTCTTTAGGTTTGGCCTACGAGTCTTTATTGATTTTAATCCTTTTGTGTAGGTTTGAGCGGTTTATTGGTGTGAAGTTTATTTTCTTCATGTATCTATGTCTGTCTTTTTTGGCCTCTATCTGCCTCTTTTGGCCTATGTATGCCTTTTTTGGCTTTTGATTCTAGAGAATTATTATATCTTGCTGGTTTTATTTTCTAATTTTGAGTTATATGTATGATCTGTTATTAGTTTATGTATGTGTAGTCGGTAAGTTTCAAAATCACAAGATGGAATAAATAAAAATGTTGTAAGAATATAACTTCCAGTTATATATTAGTGTATCTATTTTTTTGGATAGTAATTTGCGTTATATGAATTTTAGGTTCGGGTAATACAACCACAAAACTATCACAACTATAAGGCAATATATACCTATTTTTTAAAAATGAATATATAACTATATTACCAATGAAATTTACTAATCATAATTATAACAATAGCTTTTCCTTAAAACAAATTATGTTCTTTGTATGACCATCATATAATAAAATTATGGGCCCAAACTAATATAAACAAAATAATGTATGATATGATCATTATTCTTTAAATATTTTATATTGAAAATCGCACTAAAAAAGCTCAAAATCTCAATGGCAAATTACATTATGAATCTTTGGAACCATTATACCAACATATATTGGTTTCTTACGTGTTATTTTACACGCGCAAGCATGTTATATACGTATTAAATCGAATTATTAGTATATTTTGCCTATGAAGAAAGTTATGTTCAATATACCGCGTCTTACGTTTTTTGAAGAAATAAATTCATTTCTGGAACAAAATTTTAAAAATTCATAGAAAACCAGTATTTTATTTATTTTGTTTGAAATTGCAAACACCAAAATTATTGTCATAGTATTAAAAGCGAAAAGATGACAAATTTTTTTTGCGATGTCTAGGGTTTCGCCTAGGGTTTTGGAGGAGAGTAGAGTTTGTGGGGAAAAGGATGAGTTGATGACCGATGTGATGAATAAAGACCGACCGCCCGGTGACCCGCCGGACTCGAGAATTACGTGGGCTCAGCGTGTGGTGCGTACGAACGGGTGTGGTATGCCGGCACCGGAAAGTGTACTTGATGATGACTTCATAGATGAACGGTTATTGTTGACATTCCCGAATGGAGAGCATGGTGAGCCGGTTTTTACAGTTGGTAGGGAATTTTTGGACGTGATGAACGGGTTATGGCAACGATGTATTATTGTCAAAGTTCTCGGCCGTAATGTTCTGTTAGCTTTGCTAACAAAGAGACTCTGGGAGCTATGGAAGCCCATCAATTCTATGTCGGTCGTTGATTTGCCACGGAATTTTTTTCTGGTTCGTTTTGAAGATGAGGGAGAGTATTTA
>OVBE01003270.1:0-27420 GCA_900406425.1 Iberis pinnata
ATATATATATATGCAACAAAATTTATTTGACATTTCTTATCAAAATAATAACTAGGTGTTTAATTCATGTAGGATAATACAAGTTCCCATGGATTTAATTTAATGTTTTAGCTTTAATTACAAAATTCCTATATCAAATTAAAGACAATTGCGAAAATGGTATATTGTCATAATCAACTAAATGATGGAAATAATAAAAACATATCCGCACTAATATTTTAATTCACAATTTATTTTAATGTCGTATTAATTTCTAAAAGCATTTTTGGCATAAATTTTGTTTCTTACCAAAAAAACTACCTATATCACTAATTAGTTTTTATTAACTACTCTATTACCAATATTATTTGAAATAGCAAGTCTTTTACAAAAATACTCTTTGTTATACCAACATAAAATTTCCTTCTGAATAGTGAAATATGGACAATTAAACTGGTTCATTGCGATCTAGAGACCAAAGTTGACCCAAAACCCTCAAATTAGCTTGCCTATCATTTTATAATAAAACGTAAAAGTTTATTAAGATCAATTTTAGATTTAAATAACTAATAATAACCCTCCTCTAGGTTGTCAAATTCGTCTATACATAAGTTATAGTTTACTTTTCAACCCATAAGTTATAACTATAAGACTGACTATTCGATACTAATCAATCAGACAAATCTAGAGGAGATGAAGAATTCAATTAAACAAAGATAAGTGGTTGAAATTTATAGGAAAACACACAAAGAAAAGTTAGAGTTCGTCATGATCAAAATAGTCTTCGTCGTCCACGTCTTCATGATGAACAGCCTTGTAAAACGCATCTTCATGGTTCAACATCTCTTCAAGTGATAGTTTACCATCTTCATCATCATCCGCCTGCCAAAGAAGTATATGGGAAAAACACATGCATCTTATATTTCCTTAGTATAGTTGATTTCACATTACTGTTGTTCGTTAAATTGGTTTTGATAATCACATATACATATACTATAAAATCATTTTACATACATGACCAGTTTTGAGGCCAAGCAGAGCAAGCACGAGCTTGTGGTCCATTTTATATTTTCAAAATTTTACTTTAAAAACCAACTCTATTTACATATTGACAGAAAAATAATAGAGTTATTATTTAGGTTATGATTCTACCAGTGTTCTAAGATGCAGCTTAGTCAGTGGTCTAGGCACTACATGGCTATTGGTGGCTCTGATTTCATATTCTATTTTGTGCAATTTGTACTAATTTATGCATCTTATAGCATTCATGCGGATATTATGTGTCCTATGCAAACGCCTAGAAAGACTAGGCGTTGATTTTAAATAAATAAAAAAGTTAATTTAACCATGTAGTACCGGGTAATTATTAGTTTTCATTTAAAATCATACACTCTTAATATATGAACCTATTAATTTTGTTACTTTTTAAAATTATACATTTATAATTTGTAGGTCACGTTTAGATTTCTACGTATATAACTAAATGTTAGGTGGTAATTCACCACCTACTCGAGATTGGTCCATATCCAAATCCGAAGACATGTGCTCTTGTAGTAACCAAAAAAAGTGTGCCTTTGTTGTGACAAAAAAAATCATTTGGACCCTAGATCCAGATTTACGTGGTTTATGTCATAGGTCGAGTCTGCGCCTTATACCCGTTTAGCATATGTTAAAACACCAAATTTTCATTAAAAATCCCAAAATAACTATTTCTTGCTCAAATATTTTTGAATTTTTGTTTATTTTTTATGGAAAGATCTAAAATATGTTTCTTTGTCTTTTTGGTTTCTTGTTCAATATAGTCTTAGTATTCTTCCTTGTATAATGTTCTCCTTAATAAATTACTAGATGGGAAAAGGTTGGCTAATACTATATATACTTTTAACAAAAGACTAGGTGGTGTGTGAGAGAGAGACTAACCTTATGACAAAGGAAAGTAGAATAGTATTTGGCGTAACTCATCTCACCAGGTTGAAGATAATGCAAAATGGGTCGAAGCTCATCAGCAACAAGGAACCTGTCTTTGTCCTTGTCCAATTCTGCGAACAGAAGCTGTGCCGTTGCCACATTCTCATCCTCCTCTATCTCAAACTTTGCAAACTCTTTGTACATTTCGTATGCATTCTCTTTAAACTCTTTGTACTCTAGCTTCCCGTCACCGTTCTTGTCCATTCCCCTATTACATTTATCAAACAACACTTACTTTGAGTACTCCATTTCTAAATGAAGCACATAGACATTACACTATCAAGAAATAATCTAACAAGTGTGGCTAAGCCGCATAACAGGTTTGAATTTTATTGGAAACTAACTTCTACTTATTGGCAACTTGGATTCTATACCGAGGACCAACTGACTCCAGAGCCGGCCTAAAAGTTTTGAGAGCCCTAGAACAAAAAACGTTTTGGACCTTCTAAATAAAATTTCAATAAAAATTTTAACTATTTGGGCTTATATTTTATTTTTATTTCGAAAAAGCTTATAACAAATAAAATATTTTATTTTTTGGATCCTACTCTTGATTATTTTTTTAAAAATTGGACCCCTTTTCTATATGAAATTTTTCTAATTAACATTGGGTCCATGGGCTACTGCCTCTCTGCTCCATCCACTGGACCGTCCCTGACTCCTGACTGACTAACACGATGATACCTTGGTAAATAGATTATTCGACGGTATCTTTCATAAATGAAGAGAGATTGTTAACTCCTAACTCTTTCTAATTTACAAAGAAAAAAAATGTCTAAAATATCATAAAACTTAAAAATAATGAAATGCTTACGTCATTCGCTCGTTTAGAACCCATCTTTGAATATCTCCGTTTCTGCTGTCTTCTGGGTGCAAGAAACTACAAATGTTTTTTTTATATATTTTAGTTTTGTAAATAAAAGGAATTTTATTAGGGGAAAAATATGAGATTTATTTATATGTCTCAAACTCAAAGAATGAGTTACTTGTTAAACTCTTCAATGTCGAGAGTGCCATTATTATCAAAATCAGAATTCTTGAATTGCTCCATCCACCAACCAGCTTCACTGTGACCCTTTTCGTTTTTCTCTGTTTTCAATTTTCCTTTTTTCATTATTAAGAAGAAAAGAAAAACCTTTTGTTCAAATAATTATTACCAATGTCTTGCTTAGAAAATTGAGGCAAGTACTCTTCAAAGGTTATAACACCATCCTTGTCTTTATCTCGTAGCTCAAGCTCTTTAGCGGTTCTATAACCCATGTTGTCCTCTGCCTGCTGCATCATCCATGTTTGAAGCTCTTTTAAGCTCACGAATCCATCTCTTGGTGAAGCGTCTAACAGAGGAAACAAGAACTTGATCCTCATCGTTGTGTTAAACCTCTTATGTTCCTCAAAATACTCCGCAAACATAACATCTTCCTCCTTCGCAATCTCCACAATCTTTGTATTAGTTTTATTCTCATTAGAAAACCTCTCAATTCGAGTCAAAAGAGGATCAAACACCGGCATTTCAAATCTGCGTCCAAGACGGCGGTTTATGAGACCCTCGATGGGTTGAGTCCGGTTTTGTTTTTTATGAGAAAGGAGGAGGAGAACGATGTAGGTGGCGGATAGGAGCATGTAAACCACCACCTTGGCCATTTTCCGGTAGCCAAAGGTGGGGTTGTACGGAGAGAGAACGAAAGAGCCACAAAGTTTTCTAAATTTGTTATTGATTTTTTGCTTTATGTGAAAATGATATCTATCAACGGTTTTTAACGCCAAAGTCGGTTAATCAAGACAATAATGGCAACAAAAGCCTCTCTTTATATAGCAAACCAATTTTTAAAAAACGGTTACGATCTGCGTTTCATTAACCCTGAGGGTACAAAGATTTGTTGCAATATAAGAAGAAATTAAAAGAACAAGCATCCAAGTGATCTACTATTGGAACGATATGGTAAAAGATGAGATGAGAAAGTTAAGCAAATTAAAAGCTTCTTACTAAGTCATTTCATCATATACATTGTGGAAGTAGATATTTGATTCAGCATCTCTGTGGTTAGTACTTGTTTAGCCTGTTTGCTTTGCAGAATCTCGGATCCAAGGCCAGTCTGATTCACAGAGGTCGAGCGGGGAGTTTCCATCTTCATCTTTAGAGGCTGTGTCCGCTTTCTGATTCACTAGAAACTCAGCAATGGCTTCTCTGTCGCACACAACAGCATAATGCAAAGGAGTTTGGCCTTCGTTGTCCTACTCAACATAGTAACCATAAATAAATGCTTTGTACAAGAAAGTTAATACTTGTGCAGCTATTGGGTAGGAGTTTCTCTTTTTTCACCTTAGCATTCACATCAGCATTCTTATCAATTAGAACTTTGGCAATGTTAAGGTGGCCACGATCTGTAGCCCAGTGCAACGGTGTGCGACCTTCACTATCTGCAGTTTACAGGAAATTAGAAAGCAAATCCATTATCACAGGAACAAACTTAAAATATGGAATATAAAAGCAGAAACTAACCCCTTGCATTGACAGGGATTCCACTTTCGATGCTTTTCAGCAAATTCTCAACTTCTCCTTCTCTAGCAAACTCATGGATGGCATCAATCTTCCTGAAAGACAAAAGAAAAGCAAGAATAAGAGGATTAGGGTTCTATTCAGACAGGCAAGAAAAACAACAAATCCAAGTTCCATGAGCTTGTCGTTAGAATCGTTACAACTAGCACGAGATGCTAAAGTTGCATATTAACCAAGTTTATAGACAGTTGATTTCACATAAGCCAAAACTTAGGATATCTATTTATATATCTAATAGAAATATTCAGCAATCAGTAATGATCTTAAGGAAAAGAAAGCGAAGCGCATCAGAATACAAGAGGAGAACCTTACAACTCATTTTCAGATTCCTCTTCATAAACTAATGAACTAAAAACTGGCCCCATGGGTCCTCCTGAGTTGGAGACTGCATCATCCCTACCCCGACTACCAGCTTTCTGGTACACCACAACCAAGCAAACATAGAAGATCACACAAACAATCCAGAGGAAAAAACAGAAGTAGTAAAAATGAAGATAAAGAAAGAGGGGGGAAAAGCTAGCTATCTACCACACCACCATCTAACCAAGTTGGGTATAGCTGAGTGACAATATCAATATACTTCTCCATCGCTTCTTCAGGTGGCATAGCACCCAGTTTATGCCACGCTTGCCTGAAATAGAACAAGAATCAATGAAACTGCATCCTTAATCTAGAAACCATAACCATACACAATCAAATGTTTATATAGCAAGACCACATCATCTTCCACCACTTTCCAAAAAAGGCAAGAAGCTAACTAGGTGATATCAAGATACACAACAATACAAGTCCTTCTAAATAACCTCAACTAAACATCGAATTTCTGACTTTTAAATCAAATCTCAAACACTGAAACAAAAACTCAGAGAAGCTTAATGGAAGAGCAGATTCAACATACCACTTGGCACGAGCAGTCATTTTGAGAGCTGATGGTTGAGGAGCAGTACAAGGTCCTTCAGTAGCGATCTTGTACAATCCATAAAGCTGCTGTTGTACATCGGTAGGTACCTTCTGAGATAGCCGATCTGCAGCGGCGGTAGTCACGAAGAGAGTGGCGGCGCTAAAAGCTTCATCGAGTTCAGTGCTCTCAACGCCTTCCCAATCATTATCTTCATCGCTATCACCAGAGACGCTATTACCTATCGAGCTACCTTGCTCCGCGACAAGCGAATCCGCCTCACCGAAACGTCCGCTAGAAGAATCGATGCGGCGCGAGTCAATAACATCCGGTTTAAAATCGAATTCGGGCTCGGTTTGGCGAGTAAGAGAGAGATTGTCTTCTTTAAAAGAGACAACGATAGAGATAAGCTTAGCAAGAAGGTAAGAGAAGATCAAACCAAAGATCACAGACTGAGCAAGTTGAGCCCAATCACCCATTTTCTGAAACCGAACGTAATAAAAAACCCAAAAGAAGAGCCACGAGTGAGAGGAGGAAGTAGAAGAAAGTAACCCTAGAGATCTGGAGAGACAAAAAGGAACAAACTTTTGTTCATCAGCAATAGAAAATTCCTTTTACTTGACTTTATATTTGGAGATTAAATTGAATGAAGTTAAAAAAATCGACAAGAGGCAACGAGTAATGACATATTAGGGTATAAGTGGACGTGTCAAAACAAATTGAATTGATGTTTAAAATTTGAGGTACATTAAGGTAAAAGAATTCGAGAAGACGTGCATGGTCTAGGTGATTTAAATGTTGGAAGCATACGACACGTAAAATGAAATGTATCCATAAGCAAAAAACAAAAGCTAGTCCACATACTTGAACGCATTAGATTCACGTGATGTGGGCACGATAATGAATTCCAACTATCTTTTTTCCTTTCCGTTTTTTTCTATGTTATCTAACAGACAAAAACAAAACAAAACTCGTACATAGTATTTAAATTGTTCCACTTCCAAACATTGCTTGCTCAAAGGAGCATCTCATGAAGAAAATAAAGTGAGAAACCCATCCATATATACATGCGAGTGAGTGACTCACTTCAATGGAATACTCATTTTAGATAGAAACACTAGATAGTGGAAGGAGATCTATCACCTTTTTTGTCTATCCATGAGAGTAAGAGAGATGCTTTAAGCTTTTGATCACTCATATACATATACGGAAATACCCTCTTCTCAAACAGAAAACTACCCACCAGACCAGACCAGACCAGGCCATCACACTCCTGAACATCTTAACTACTCAGACACTCTTGACGAAGACTTGAAAGTTGCCAGTAAGCCATCGTATGGCAGCACAAGCATGACTTTTAACCAACAACCGAACATTCTCACACCTCTACTTGTCCGTTCCTCAACCAAACCACATGCCTAGGGGTTTCATTCCGCAGTGCATAGTAGCCAAAAAAAGGTAGCTATTTCTCAGTTACTTAGTACTTACCCTTTGATTTGTAAACCGACATTCAACATATGGATTTTTCTTTTGGGAAAGACTTCGTGATGAGATCCATATCTGCATTGGATATTTTCTCCTTCTATGAGCTTCTCAACTGCATCGAGAGGAAGACCCACCAGCTCTAAAGTCTAAAACACACTCTGTGTGCACTGCAGTTTCTATGTTGTGTGCTTCTTCCGAAGGATTTGTAGGACGGCAATCTTGAGATATGAATGGGCAAATAGGCCAATCGTCAGTTTTTATGTTTCCCAGTATTCTGCAATCTGAAGATCTGTGGCATAGAATAGAGAACTTCTGCAACCTTCTTGGGGTGAAAATATGAAATAAGTCATACAACGCTAAATCCTGTTTCCGAGGACAGCTTTTTGAAAAGAATGCTACTAAGCATAATCTGAAAGATGAAGTGGACCAGAAACTTAGGTCACTTTTCTGAAAACAAACTTCTTCCAAAAACTGAAAACAGCTGCAGATAAAAAGGTAAGAACACCTGAGCAATCTTGCTGTTTTATCTTCCTTTGCTTGTGATTTCCAAAATAACTAAGAAATCTATTTCCATGAAATGCTGTTACTACAGATTTTGAGGGAGAACTATATATCCATTTCGAACAGTCACACTCTTTACACAAAAAATAACTTTGTATTATGTAAAAAGGGAGAAAAGAAATTCGAGAGTTAGTACAAGTCAAGGGACTCGAGCACTCTACCAGCCTGGATGTGAAGAGCAGTGATTCTTTGTTCAGGGTCACTTGTTGAACCGAATTGACTCGCCGCCCATATTAAAGACGCAGACTTTTCACCAAGAAGGCGCCTAATGTCTTCATTTACACTCGCAATGGGAGAATGATCCTTCCCATTCACATGCCCAACCAACAGTAGTAAGAACTCTCCGCATCTTAACCTACGAATCAGTGACCATATTGTGATTAAGGGTGAGCATAATGCATGAGATCAACCTTGAGAGGGGTAGTATACTATACAATGCAAAGGCTATTATATGTTTTAACAATTAATTGATGTGAAATTTACTGGAAATATTAAAATCAAGAGACAAAAAGGAAATTAATCTTAGTTTTATAATGCGAAATGCCACAACCTATAAAAGAAAAGGGCCCAGATGTTCATGGAAAAACTGAAAATCCACCTGAGGTTTTCATCAGCTTGTTTGTCTCGCATGAGCATTGCAACTTCCTCAATGCCATTGCAAGCTCCAAAATCCTGTTAACAAATTTAAGAAACTATAGATGAGAAAAAAAAATTAAAGAAAACAAGTGAAGGCCAAAAGCCAATTTGTTCCATTGAAGCCTTAATTACCAGTCTAAATCTAGCAAGAGAAAGGCCAGAGTTCTACTATTGACAAAACAAAACCGTATGCAAACTGCTTCTTTGTTCGTATCTGATTATAGAACTTGCTCCTTTAAGAGAGAAGCTGAAGACTTACCACTTGATTGGCTGACGAATCCAACAATATTGAGATTAAGGCATCCAAGCAGGCCCCTTGCTCAAGTACTCCTCGTGTTGATAATACATTCATCATTACCTAAAAGATTTATGAGCATCTATCACATCAACGCTTCAACATCCCACAGAACCAAGAAACTTTCCACTGCATCAACTCTAACCATTAAGAATGAAGCTTGAGAGAGACAAAGGAACCAAAATGATCAAAGATGTTTCTACAAGAGTGAATTAGTATGAAAATGATAATTATTTCAAGATAAAAGCAGGATTCTAGTCTCTTGTATCCGGTGAGGAAATGGCCTAGCACCAATAGACAGATAATAAGTAACAAATGAGAATCTTACGCGAACTGCACCGTGCTTATGAGCCAGAACAGTACTCTGAGGGTGGAGAAGGCAGCATCCTTCAAGAACCCTAAGTGCAACAGCGACCTCAGCATCAGTAGAAGGACTCGTTATCTTCATCGGCTCCACACTGAATATGTGATCCAAGCTCGTCACTCTTTCATCCTCCGTTTCCTTCAACGAATGTCGGAATATCACCGGAACCACTGCGAAATCACGAGGTTTCGATCATCAGAGAACACGTAACAACACAGGGATCAATCAATGATTTGGGAAGGACAAGCGACAAAACAAAAATATCATACGTTGAAGATCAGAGATTGTTTGGGTGTGAGAGAAAAGGCGAATGATAGAATCTGATTCAGCGACAGATCGGAGAGTTTTGAGAAGAGATCGAAGGCCTCGAATGCGAAGGAAGGAGAATTCAGCGCAAGCATCGCGTAAGCCGGTCCGGAGAGATAGTGTCAGCTCCCTATAAAGTCTCTGTGTATTGAGAGAAGTCACCAGCTCTTCGACTACCATAGCCGCGGCGTCTGAATCCTCACCGTTCTCCGATCCCGCCGGATTTTCCTCCGCTGCTGACTCGCCGTAACTCCATATCGGCTTCTTCAGATACATCTCTCTCCGTCTTTCCACTATTCCCTCAGTTAATTAATTACTTCTCTGAAAAATTTCGTTGGCATTACACCCAAAACGGCAACCACTTGGATCTGAAAACCTTTAAAACAACACGCTGTTTAGATAAATGTGGTGGTCGATGAGAAAACGGCACGCAGCTCTCTTTCCTTTTAAGGTTTTCTCCCAAGTCCCAAGCAACTCAAAGACCATAAAACTTGCAAAGTTCTAAGCTTAAACAAGATAAATTATTAACATCTTTGTTCATAGAGGAACATTGTACAACATATCCCTTGTTGAGCACAAGAGAGGACAGATTTCAGACGCAGAGACAATGAAGAACCGATAATTATGACTTGTGACAACCAAGAAGATCAGAATCAACAAATCCAAATTTATCTATTTACAGGTTTTTCATTTGAGACAATGCAATAATGAATTCAACATGTTCATCACTACCAATCCTCCTTGACAATCTTGGCCTTTTCAAAAATGAACTTGCCTTCCTTGTACTTTTGCGAGGTTTCGTAGGCTCGCTCATACTTCCAACCCAAAGATTCATTGCAGTCAGCACAAGATATATCAGCCACAGTGTGGAGACCAGTTAGAAGATGCCGGTCTTCTTTAGGCCCTAACACAATGTTCATTGCGTGGGAGAAGAGGAAGGCTCGCCCTGTTCTTCCCTAATAATTAACAATCATGGATAAATGATTCAACTGTTAATACTCAATAGTATAAGCCTTTGAACTGAATCCATAACTAGTCACAACTCACAAGCAAATAACTAGTCTCGTTGTTTAAAACTATTTCATCAGTCAAATGCTGCTTTGAGTCTAATGCTCTATATCTCTAAGGCTCAATTTCCTAACTCTTAATTTTGAACCATTAAACAGGTGTGACTTAGTAGCCAAAATGATTCTTGATCAATCCAAATTCGAGTAGGAAAGGCAATAAAGTCCAGGGTTTAGCTAAAATCTGAAAGACGTGGAGATTCTCAGCTCCAGCTAGTCTTTCTCTACATCACTCATAAGGGTTACAAGCAAAACAAAAGTAAAGATGAAGCTGCTTTACCTGAAAAGTCTTAGAGATGATATCATCATGAAGTCCTACATGGTTCCTGCAGTTGCAGCAACTATATAGTCTTGGACCAATCAAGTTAGCCATTTTATCAAACACCTTTAGGGCGTGATCAAATGCTCCAAACAAATCAAGCAAGGTCTCGCCTTTTCACCAGAAAATGAATCCAGATCACTCACAGGAACTAAGAATTAGGGCTTATAAATAGAAGAGAAGATACAGAGAAACCTTTATAGAATCTGTAATTAACCAAGCTTGAAACTCCAATGTCTGAACAAAAAGGATAAGAACAGTGGGCAGATGTTAGCGTGGAGGACTAGTGATTGCAATTTCCACACAATAAACAAATAGAGGTGATAAGAGACCAAATCATCACAACGAATATAATATAATATAATATATGTGTAGGGTAAAAGAGACGAAACAAGATATTCCCAAAGAGAAAATTAAGCAATAGATACAATTTAGTTTCTTTACGACGAAATGGAGAAAAATCGGACGACAAAAAGAAAATCGATTTTGATACTTTTAAGGAAAATTTAGAGAGATCTTACTGTGTTCAACAGAGCGAACAAGGTCGACGCAAGAAAATTGTAGAGAAAATCAGTGGAGGTTTTAGGTTGGAGTTGGATGAAAGTTTAGATTTTTATTAAAGTATGTGATGATCACGCCGTGCAGCGACTATCTTGTGACTTTCTTTTTTTTTTTTTTTCTGGGTTTTGCTTGATGACTAGTGGGATTGATGAAAGAGCAAACCGTGATTAGAAATGGAAATGTTTTTTTTTTCTTCAAAAACACCATATAATATTAATTCAGGGTAAAAAAAAAATTAGTCTTTGAAGCTAACCATCCTCGAACTAGAGAGTTTACATGAAAAAATAAAGATTTTTGGGAGCGAGCTTCTTTGGCGAATATATATGCTCTGAGATTTGAGATTTCGTGCAATAAAAGAAATATTAAAATTTGTGAACAAATCTTTAAGATGCTTAAATTCGTTTCATTCTGACACCAAGGAGGGCCATTCTTCTTCATCATTTATCAGCTTCACAAGCTGTAGACAGTCCGATTGGAAGAACATAGTCTCAAAATTCAGTTGTAAGGAACTTTTCATTTCCTAAGTAAAATGTTGAACTCTGCATAGAGTGGAGACATCACCTGACCTATCCCGAAAGATCCAAAGAGCACATGACCTGGTTCGGTCTCGAAAACACATCCTCCACCTGTAAAATATGAGTTTTTCACCCAAGATGCATCCACTTGGCATCTTGGATAGAGTGATAGACTTGTGATCATGTTCTGGTTTTGTGATGGACTTGTCTGGTCTTGTTTATTATCAAGGATAGTTTGTGCCGATCTCCACACTTCTTCTTCACTTGTCACATGTTGGACCACATCCAATGGGGACATCGTTTTTGCGTTGAATATCCATTCGTTTCTAGCTTTCCATATGAACCACAACAACCAAGGGAATTCAGCTAGAGTACTCCTTGGGACCCCTTCGTTCTTAGCTCGAAGGAAGAGGTAATCAAAGTTCTCTAATAAAGATTCACTCGGGAAAGAGCCCGGAGTTGTTTGAATATTTGAGAGTGTCCAAGTCTGCAAAGCTGGTGGGCATAGGAATGAGAGGTGATTAATGGATTCCTCCGCTGTCCCACATCTTTGGCACGATCGGTCCAATCCACAGTGCCTATCCACTAACCGACTGCACGCAGGCAGGCTTTCGGAGATTGCCAACCAGAGAAAATGTTTTATCTTTCGTGACGTTTTCAGCTTCCAAACAAGGGCTCTCAAAGATTTGGTACTAGGTTCTAAAACAACCTGAGTATTCCCTTCCCTTTTTAAGTGAGATGTTATCTCATAGCCATATTTGACTGAATATAGACATGTTTTTGTGAACGTCTAACAAATATTGTCTTCTATGTGCTGATAGCTAAGTATGATGCTCCGTATTAACGGGATATCAGCTCGATCTATTAGGGCTTCAAGGATTTCTAAATTTCATTGATTCTTCAAATGGTCATTGAGATGACTAACAACAAGATTTGGGTCTCTGGGGTTTCCTAAATCCTTAGCCGGTCTTAGAGGGTTAGAAGGGATCCAGGGATCCAACCAAACTCGAGTTCTGACTCCTGATCCAATAGTATATTTTAGGCCTTTCTTAAGGAGGTCATGTGCTGCTAGAATGCTTTTCCATCCAAATGATGGAGAGTTTGATTTCCTAACATCCATTGGACTCATATGTTGAAAATACCGACCTTTGAGTACTCGGGCTAGTAGGGAGTTTGGATATTGGATCAACCGCCACAATTATTTAGCTAAAAGTGCGATGTTGAAGTTGTGGAGGTCTCTGAAGCCTAGACCCCCTTGGTCTAAAGGGGTACAAATATTTTCCCATACTATCAAATGTAGGCTCTTGATGTTTTCTTTTGCACTCCACCAAAATCTTGTTATTGTTCCTTGAAGTTTGGATATGATATCCTTAGGGAAGAGAAAGCAAGACATTACATAGGTGGGAAGGGCTTGGGCTACCGATTTCAATAATACTTCCTTTCCTCCTTTCGATAGGAATTTAGATGACCACATATTTATTCTGTCATTTAGACGATCCCGGATAAAAGCAAAAACTTGTCATTTGGAACCGCAAATCTTTTCTGGTAAACCTAGGTACATTCCCAACCCACCTTCTTTATCAATGCTTATAGTTCTTTTAAGGGGACGTTTAATATCATGGTCTACCATATTACCAAATAGAATAAAGGATTTATCAAGGTTAAGTTGTTGGCCCGAAGCTTTCCCATACAACTTAATGATCCTCATCAACTCGGCACATTGTTGGATATCGGCCTTACAAAAGAAAAGGCTATCATCTGCGAACAGAAGATGAGATAATGCTGGACTAGCTTTGCTATCTTTAGTCATGTGATCCTCCCTTCCTCCTATGCACCTCTAAGCTGTGAGATGAGAGCTTCGGTGAGGAGGATAAAAAGAAAGGGTGAGAGTGGATCACCTTGTCGCAGACCTCTAGAGGGTTGTATATTTCCTTTCGGTTCTCCGTTCACTAGAATTTGGTATGATACTGAGGAAACACACCATTTAATCCAAGAAACTCATCTGTTTTCAAAACCCATCTTTAAAATTAGAGCTTCTAGGAAGTTTCATTCGACCCGATCGTAGGCTTTACTCATGTCAGTTTTGATGGCCACAAATTTTGATTTGCACATGGGATTCATACGAAACGCATGGAAAGCTTCTTATGCTAGAAGGATATTGTCGGATATGAGCCTCTTTGCCACAAAGGCAGATTGTGCCTCTGAAACCAGTGACGAGAGGATTTTCTTTAACTGAGAGCAAAGAATCTTGGATATAATCTTATAGCTAACATTTCACAAACTTATTGGACGAAATTCTGACATCTCCTGTGGACGTTCAGTCTTAGCGATTAGGCATATATTTTTTGAATTTAATATAGGATCAAACTTTCCAGATCGGAAGAAGTCCTTTACCACCTTAATGATGTCCGAGTTAGTTACATCCCCGAATCTCTGAAAGAAAAGGCTGGTCATTCCATCCGTTCCAGGGGCCTTATCCGGATTTATATCTTCGATCGCTCTAATGATCTCACTATCCAATGGATCTCTTGTTAAGGCTACATTCATAGTTGGTGTTACTTTCGCGGTAATATACTGGAGGGCTTCATCCAAATCTCCAGTTTCTGAGGCTTTGAATAAGTTTTGGAAGTACTTCGAGGCTACTTTTTCAATTTCTATTTTGTTTTCAGCCCAACCACCCAAAGAGTTTTTTAATTTGACAATGCGATTTCGGGCTCTCCTCTGTTTGGTTGTCGCATGGAAAAATTTTGTATTTCGATCCCCAGCTTGTAGCCACAAAACTCGACTTTTCTGCCTCTAATACAATTCCTCTTCCCTGAAGGCTGTACAGAGGTTCCATTTTAATTCCAAGATAGCCTCGCTTGTTGTGTTATCCGATTGAGCTTTCTCTAACTGGTCTTTTAGAGATTCTATCTTTTGCTCCGTATTAGATGGGTTAGTACGCTTCCATCATGAAATCGATTTCCTGACATCTCCTAGCTTGTCATGCAGTGCTCGATTTGGGGGGAAAGAAAAGGGGCCCCATCCTGTCTCAATGGCTTCTTTTAAATCGTCTTTGAGAAGCCATCTTCGGTCAAATTTAAAGCTCCGACGGGTTTTTACCACTCTTGAAAGGATCCTGGTTAGGATATGGCGATGATTTGAGCCCCATAATTTAAGATACTCCACATTGGTGTGGGAGAAAATTTGGTGCCAGTCTTCATTGCCTACTACTCTGTCTAAGCGGCATTGTAGTTTTCTGAATTTTTTGAATCCCAGCCAGGATAAATAATTCCCTTTATAAGGGAACTCTATCATTCCGCAATATGCTAACATAGTCTTAAAAGCAAGAGAAGATAATTCGGGTCTTTTCCGGTCTCCTTTTTTCTCATGGTTACTCGTAATCTCGTTGAAATCTCCAATCATAAACCAGGGTCCTAACCTATTGGTACTCATACGGGTCAATCTCTTCCAGACATATTTTCGGTACTCTAAGACCGGACCACCATAGATGAAAGTCATAAAAACTTTGTGTCCCTCGATTATTGCCGAGATATCAATCATTCACTTGTCAGAATAAAGGATTATAACATCAAAAGAGTCAAAATAAAAAAGTGCTAATTTATCGCTTTTACCCTCAGGTTCCACGGTAAAAAACATATTAAAACCAAAAGATATTTGAAAGTCTTGTAAAAAATGAACGACAATTTTTTGTTTCTGAAAGAAAAAGAAAAAAAAGGTGCAAAAACAATTCTAGGCGATGGTAATCATATCTTCATACTGCGTGGTTTCTAGGATCCCACTAAACCTGAAATAGCATCAGAAGACTTAGTTTTAATAGATTTTAACACCTCAAAACGAGAGACTTTATAAGAAATGGATTTTAAAGAGGTACTCGGTCCTCGACTTTTCCTTGGAGATTGACGTCCCCAGATAGTTGTTAATTTCTTTGACGCTTTCGCTCCTTTGTTTTCTTGGTTGCGGAAACCTTTCTTTTTTGAATCCGCTTCTCCAATGATACCTTTTTTGCTATCTTCGTCTTTGCCAAAAGGGAGTTTGATGACGTTTTTAAAGGCTTTCCCGACACTTTTTGTTCCTTACTTTTTTGCTCAGCATTTGCTGGAGATAGTTGTGAAATAGCATCTATGATTTCTGCATCATACCCCGGTTCATCTACCAAGAGATCATCATTTTGCATCATGTTTTCATCCATGATTACATCCTCAAACTCATCCACAAGTTTCTCTACCTCAGCTTCTTCTTCTCTAGTAAGTACCATATTCGCAATGTAATCGGTCTCCATAAGTTCTTCAATCTCTGAACTAGGCACATGTTGATGATTAGAAGAAAGAAACCTTTTTGATCTTGAGATTGGACTAACTCCCCTTCTTCTCTAATCAAAAGCGTTCCTCGGGTTCGCAACTCTTCATTTGAAATGAAAGGAACCATATTTGAAAGTGGGGTACCTTCGTTTGGGTCCTCAACCATATGAGCTTTTCCTTTTAACCTTCTTTTTCTTTCTTCCGAAGATTCGTTCAAATGTGTCACTAGCACTCCATTCTCACTTATGTTTGCTTCAGGGTGCGAGGGAAAAATAGCAGAGATGGTTCTTTGAGAATCGGCTTTCTCCATAGGTGATTTTTCAAAGTTCCTTGAGATGGTGGATGTAGTATCTTTTTCGCTTCGGCGGCTTCTCAATGCTTGGTCTCTAATTCTCCAAGCTTGTTTGGAACGATGGGAAGTGTGGAGAGGTCTTTGATCTTTAGGGCTTGTTTCTCTCAAGGGGTTGCCAACATTCTTTTGGTGAGATCTAGAAATGTCCTTCCCGCCTCTTGTCCCTGTTTGGTTATCTAGTCGACTCCAAACATTATTCTGAGAAACCTTAGATGGTTGGTTGTGATTGTCAACCCTTCTTTGCTCGGATTCCTTCACCGGAATTCTCTGATTCTCGAAATGATTGGTATTCCAATAGTTTTCGGATAAGTGAGATCTCTTTTCTCCTCTGGAATAACCAGGATAATTAGAACGAGTGGGTAATCTTGCAGATGCTTCTCCCATGGGGGATCTAGGTCTTTTGTATCCACCTCTCCTATCGATAGGAGGAATATCAGGATTTCTTTGATCCTTTGAAGTATCCAAGTGTGGAGGTTCTCGAAGCTCACTTATCTTTTTTGCTCGGTCTTCTTATGAGATGTTTGGGAATGAATAAATATCATGAGAAAGTCGATTGCATGCAAAGCAATAGCGGTTTAAGCCTTCATATACTAGTTGAACCGATCCAAATTCACCACCCGGGTAACCTATTCTCCTTTTAAACTGAAGTGGTTCATCTACATTGATTGAGACTTTGATGCGGGCATTTGAAGCATCAATTTCTTCTTTATTCCCTAGGGTCTTTGCTATTTCTTCAAAATTTTGATCATTCCAGAAGTGGACAGGAACTCCGGTTACCTTAATCCAAAAGGGAACCGTATTCGGAAAGTTCTCCTTAGTAGACGGTTCTCATCGCTCCAAGGCAAAGATCCAATGGTTGAAATGACATGGTCGTTTAACCAACACCATAATTAGGTCTTCTTCTTTGTCAAAATCAAATTGGAAACGGCCATTACCCAAATTAATTCCCCTTACTCTACCTTCAACATTCCAGATTCGAGCTCGTGGGAGAAGAGAAATCATAGCTTCGACGATGCGCCCTCCTTGTCTAAGTACTCGTCCAATGAGGGTCTTTTGAAAACGTTCGGCTGCGATGGTAAGGTCACAAGCATGAATTTGGATTATATCTTCGTCTTTTTCCATCTCTAATCGGCGCCTTGCCGAAGAGGATGAGGATACACCCTTCCTTAAGAGGTGTGACTGCTGGCTCATGAGATTGATGGCCAGTATTACTTAGCACTAAGCTAAAGGTGGGACAATAGAATGGACTCTGATTTTTATCAAGTGTAGACTTATCTTTTTTAGCACAAAGCTAGATGGAGGAACTTCGTAAACAGAGAAAAGCAGAAACGTGGCCAGAACCTAGAGGCTTAGTGTTGAGACCTTAGCATTCGCTAGAAATGAGATTTGACACCAAAACATATTCACAACCAAATTTGTCCAAAACTCAACGTTACTTGAAAACAGAGATGCAGTGAAACATGATAGCTTTTTCTTTGAAAATATTTGGCAGACTCAAGAACTTGTCTTGGAAGAGATCCGAGATTGAGAGATAATATAGCACTAGGCTATATAGCACTAGGCTATATACAGCTTCACACACACCATTATAGTGGATATAAGCAGAGAGTTCGATAGAGGAGGAAATTCGAAGCAAACTAGAGAAGAGACTTGAGCTGGGTCTTTGGATGAGGAGAACCCAAAAACAGAACCAGTAGGCTCGAAGAACTCACCGTCGAAGGGCGAGAGAGATTCGTAGCACACAGCTAGATTGCTTGAGAAAAGATCTTGGTATTAGATGAAAGTAACACAAAATCGGAGAATCAGAAGAAAGCATCGTCGATAGTGGACATAGTATGCAATAGGCGAGTGAGAAGAAGGAGTTATGGTGGTCGATCCATCGTCGCCGATTTTTAGTCGGAGAAAAGAGTGAAAAAGGGACAGCGGCTGTGAGAAGCCTTAGGGCTTTAGGGTTTACGCGAGAAAGATAATTTTTTTTTATCTTTGAAATGGAAATGTATTTAAAAGAAAAAATATTTTTTTATTTATTTCTATAAAATATTTACTATAAAATAAGTTTAAAAGAACATTAACTAGGTTTAATTGAAAACCATACTAAAAATTAATTATGTTTTATTATGAATCAATCTCTTATAAAATATCTGTAAAATGAAAACGGTTTCAACTTGGTTATGGTTTTATATATATTTTTTTGTCCTATATAATTTTATATTCTATTTCTATCTATTCTAGTATATTTTGAAGAAGAAAAAATTAGCTAGATCAAAGATATTGATATATCGGTAACATGTGTGTTGCTATGGGTTTATCTTTTTGTCAATTTATTACTACTGAATTTATAATATAATAAACTTTACATTATAAATACATCTTCAAATTGAAGTTACATGATAACTATCATTAAGGTGGAAACAAAAGAAGACTAATAAACTTCACCCTAGACTCTATAAATTCTAAGGCCATGTTCGTTTCTATATTTGGATGCAGCATTCAGATACAAATATCCAAATGTTGTTTGTTTGATCTATTTATGATTTGTATATGGATACAAAATCTGGATGCTAAATTTTTTGTATCTAAAAAAATCTAAATATTTTGGAAACTAAAAAAGTAGAATTTGAATGCAAAATTTGGATTTAAAAAAAAAAATGAGTTTTTTTTTTTTTTGCTAAGAACGCGAGAAAATAATTTTTCAACAAAAACGCAGAAACGAGATTTTTCGAGAAAAACACGAAAATGCGAATTTCCAGCGAAAATGCGGAAACACAACTTTCTGCCGAAAACGTGAAAATGCAATTTTCCGCAAAAAAGGCAGAAACGCGATTTTCCGCCAAAAACAGAGAAACGCGATTTTTTGCCAAAAAACACAAAAAAACAATTTTCCGCCAAAAAACGCAGAAACGCGAAAAAAACAATTTTCCATCGAAAATGCAGAAAAGTGAAAAAACAATTTTTCGCAAAAAAAAACGTGAAAATGTAATTTTACACCAAAAACGCAGAATTCCGCCGAAAACGCGGATACATGATTTTTCGCAGAAAACTCGAAAACGCAATTTTCAACTGAAAACGCAGAAACACGATTTTTCGCCGAAAACACGATAACACGATTTTTTTGCCGTAAACGCAGAAACGCGATTTTTCGTCGAAAACGCAAAAACGCGATTTTTCGCCAAAAACGCGAAAACGCCATTTTCCGCCGAACATACGAAAACGCGATTTTCTGCCAAAAACGCGGAAACGCGATTTTCCGCCAGAAACGCAGAAACAAGATTTTTCGCGAAAAACACAAACGCGACTTTCTTCTAAAAAAGCGGAAACGCGATTTTCCGCCAAAAACGCTGATACGCGATTTTTCTGCGAAAATGTGAAAAACGTGATTTTCCACCGAAAACGCGTAAAAGCGATTTTCCGCCGAAAACGCGAAAATGCAATTTTCCACCGAAAACGCGTAAACGCGATTTTCGCCAAAAAATGCAGAAACACGATCTTCCTAAAAACGCATAAACGCGATTTTCGACCTAAAACGTGAAAACATGATCTTCCGCCAAAAATGCGGAAACATGATTTTCGCCAAAAACAAGTTTTCAGATTTTTGGTATAAAAATTAATGTTATTGTTCTTAGAAAATGTATCTGGATATTTTTTCATATTCATTAAAAAACAAAATTGTATCTAGATGCAATATCAAGATGTCAAATGCAGATTTGAAAACGAACAACATCTTGATGTTCTTGTTGCTACATCTGGATGCTGCATATGGATGCTACATCTAGATGCAGAAATGAACGGAGCCTTAGAGTTACCCAGTTATGTGTGTTCATATTGTTACATTTAGAGATTTGGCTTTTCAGATTGTGTTTAAAGGTTCGTAAAACTTCACACTTTATTTAGAATTTTGATCAATGAACAAACAAACAAGTTCAAAGTCTAAACCTCATTCTAAGTTCCAAGCCAAATACTAAATCTGAGTACACAAAGTCTAAGACTTTACAAAAGGTTTCTAAGGATATTGAGAATCCTTACTTACTGATGTTATTGTCATCAAGATGATACTTCTTCCTTCAACCTATACAACGTGATTTCTTGCTGCTTGAAGTATCGGCGATCTTCTTCGTCTACCAATACAAGATTCAGATAATACTTCACGCTGAATTTGTTGTTAATGTTGCGATGCGTTGGTGTAAGATCGTATGGGGCCAAAAACAATCTAACAGGTATCGATTCACCTGCAAAATTCTTCACTTAGTTAAATCAATATCTTATTAAGGAATCATTAAAAGATCAGATTTTCAAATCTTGGTCATATACTAACCTCTAACAGGAGTTCCATCCATCAACTCAAATTTCGCAAGTGTTTCAGTCTCGACATGAGTATTAGCACCTGCACCTGTTGATTCCCGTCGTCTAATCTCAAGATCCATATTCTTCATCTTGATTCTCACAAGAAGAAAATATATTTTCCCAAGGATAACATCTTTTAGGTGATACCTGCATTCATTATTTCACAATCAGTTAGTCAAAATCCTTAAAATCATGAAACAAATTTTGTTTCTTACTTGCTTTTATTATACTCAAATTCGATGTGCAGGCAATCCTCAATTCCTACTTCCATCTGCACTATACATGAGATCCAAAGGAATTACGCCCCAAGTGGTGCCAATGATTTAAGCCTTAATCTCGTCTAAGCGACAAAGAAAAGACTTTTGACATCTTTTTGAATATGAGAATGAAATTGTCCGAAGTTTTAGGTCTTTTTGAAATGTGTTACATTATTCTTATAATGTTTCAAGCTTGGATCCTAAGACTATCAAAACTCACCTTGATGCTATTGTTAATTTCAGGAGGTGGAGCGTAGTTCCGGACCTATTTCAAATCAATATCATAGTTAACATATTTTCTGCTGATGTTTATATGGAATATTATAAGTCAATACAATTTAGTATTATAACACATTGAAGGCGGTAAAAAGGAAGAACATACCACAAATTCATGATATTCCAAGATGCTACCAGCATAGCCACGAGTGACGGTTACTTTGAGGACATATCTGAAGAAACAAAGAGGATATTAGGACAATGAACACAAGTGTCAACCTATAAAAAATGAGAGATATATGATAATACCTTAACCGCACATTAACACCATTGTATGTCTCATATGGCATCTCGACAGTCGAAAATTCAAAAGGGTATGTCTTTCTTTCGTATATATCTCCAGGTACATCCAGTTCACGAACTGAAACAAAGTACAGAAAAAAAAATAACTAGTAGGGTTCAATGTGAAAGTGCAGTAAATATTTAGCAGGAGAAGTAGATTCTAAGTTTAACTCACCCAAGGAAGTGAAGTCATAAAAGTTTCCTCTGTCAAAGTACATTTCTGTCAACAACACAAATGTCATCAAATAAGCGTATATCAATATAAGTTAGAAATCGAACAACTAATCCTTAAGACTCTTTTGGTTAGGTCATGGCAATTGCACACCTATTTGACCAAGAAGCTCAACTTTTACACCATTATGTTCCACCTTTTTCCCTTGATATGGTTCAATACAAACCTATTAAAGACACAAGTTATCAATCATAACTGTAGCACCTAAATCCCTGATATCAATCCACTAGAGCAAGAAACCAAGTACCTTCCCAGTTACAGTTTCTTGACTTTGGAAAAGTGGCACCATAGCTATTTGACCATTTTCTTTCTTCATAGGTACCTAAGGGTGAACAAGACTCAATCAGGCTGCGAGTGATCAACTGCTTTCATTACCACAAAAGATAAAAAGCAAAACATCCATACCTGTTTACGGTTTTTGCCATCAGAAAATGTGATTGAAATGTTGCAAGCCGGCTTAAAGGCTCCAAGAAGATAATTCTATGATAATAAACTAAAACACCTATTAAGCATTTAACAATGCAAAAAGCTAATTTACAACAATTTCACACTAAACCCTTACCATGATCAAAATGAATAGATCTCAATTACAGACAGTAACCTGTAAAACGAATTAAAATTAGCTAAAAGCTAGAGCATCATTAAGATTTTGGTACTAAATAATGAACCCAATTCAAGAATCAAGATGATTTTGAATAAGAACATGACTCGATTTAACAGAAATCAACAAGAAAGGAATGTTTAGTTAGATCAATTGAAACTCAAACAGCCGGAAAAATTAGTTACCGGCTTCCAAGTTAAAACGAAGAGCGTAATTGAATCGACCGAATCTTATTGTTGGGTAGGAGAAGAAGAAGAAGGTTTTAACGAAATTGGGAATTAGTAAAGGAAGAAACTTTAACTGAGGTCTAGTTTGACTACACAAAGCCCAGTCAAAACCTAAATTCAATCAATCAAAGCCCAGATATCACAGCATTGGCCATCGTTGTACACACAAAGCAAAGCTGAGATTTTTAGAGTTACGGTTAAGCAAAATTGATTATTTTCTGATCATGAAAAGTTAAGAAAGAGTCCTTAAATATTTAAATAACCCATTTAAATGAGATAAAATAGTTCCAAAATTATGAACAAGAGAGATATTCAGTAAATCATAAAAGCCAACTAAGACAATTTAGAAAAAAGATGTAAAAGTGTCAGTCATCTGAGTTAAGCTTGGAGGTTCAAGTAGAAGCGTTCTATTTATGGCTGCTTGTTCCCTTGAGCCTCTTAAGCTAGTGTACTCGCTTGCTAAAACATGTGTCTTCTTTGACGTAGCAATAACCGTCTCCAAATCCAATTGTGATAATGGCCTTGGCCTAGTTACTGGAGATGTTGACCTTGTCCCCTCTCTCTCTTCTTCTTCCTCTAATAAGATTTCTCTAATAGGGAAGTAAGCTGCTTTCTTGCAGAGTTCAAATATATCTGATCCACTATAGCCTTCACATAACCTAGCTACTTGATTAAAGTCAATATCAGAATCCACATTCTCTCCTTTAAGAGTCACTTTCAATATCTCAGCTCTTGCTCTTTCATCAGGCATTCCAATCTCAAAGGCTTGAGGAAGACGCCTCAATATTGCTTCATCAAGCTCTGATGGTCTATTAGTTGCAGCAAGAACCATAACCCTTGCATTGATCGCTACAACAAACAAACAAACATAACCAATTTCAACATACATACGCTTGTTATATAAAAAGCAAGCAAAAGGTTCAACTTACACTCAGTAAAGAAACCATCCAATAAAGACATAAACTCAGTCTTCATCCTTGTCGTTACTTCATGATCTGTTGAACGACGTTGACCAAGAAAGCTATCCACCTCATCAATAAATATGATAGCTGGTTGGAGTTTATGCGCAAGGCTAAATACAGCAGCAACTGAAACAACAGAACAAGAACAGGGCAAGCTCATATATTAGAAACACCATTAACGATTTGCATATATAAACAAACCATGGTTTAGTTTTAGTCTACTTACCAAGCTTCTCATTTTCTCCATAGTACTTGGTCATCAAAGTAGAAACCCTAAGGTTAATGAAAACAGCTCCTGATTCTTTAGCAATTGCCTTAGCAAGCATTGTCTTTCCAGTACCAGGTGGTCCATAGAGCAAGACACCTTTTTGAGGTCCGAGTAGCTTCCCATGAGCAAAAAGCTCAGGTCTCTTCAATGGTAATATCGCAAGCTCATACAAAGCCTTCTTCGTGGTCCCTAATCCTCCAATAGAACCAAACTTCACATGAATGTGGTCTGGATTTATCACATCAGATGCTATTACATTCTGTTTACACAAATAACAAACAATTAGTGATCATTAACTACTAATACTATCTATCAAACCATATCCTCTAATAACTAATTCCAAGTTACCTCGTATGAATTGGTGTGACTAAGAGGACGACCTAAACGCTTGGAGATTTCTTTCTTATTCTGTAGACCTTTTTTAGACGCCTCAGGATTAGGGTTGAGTTGCGTGGATATCACGTAGAGAACGTACAAGGTCACAGCTAATTCTACCACAAGTTTAAGGTATTCTAACTTATCTGTCTCCAACCAGTCATCCATTTATAGAGAATCTAATAAACAAAAACAATAAAAGATATAAACCCTAAGATGAAACCGAGAGGATATGCTTCTACTTGTAGAAGAAGGAACTATAATCTCTCTTCTCTCTTTTTCAAGTTTATGGGATTGGGATGATTGTTTAGATTATTAGTGTCTTTATTTATAGGAGTTAATGTTGATTCTTCTTTTTCCTATGGGATTAGGAATTACGTTTTTTTTTTTTTTTTGGTAGAACCAGTAATTACTTTTCACATTAGAAGAGATATCTGTAGTGTCCACATCATCAAATCAAATAAGTTTAAACAAAAATTTAGGAAATTATAAAATTCACGTGATCCAAGATTTTTTTAAAAATATTTATTTCATAATTAATTATATATAATTGTCATTACATTATCCCTATAACCAAACATACTAATAACTCATTTTTTTAAAAAAAAACTCAAAAGCAATATATGTAAATGAAAATCTATAATCACTTATTTATTTTAAAAAATAAAAATATAAAAAATTCATTTATTTTAAAAAATAAAAAATATTAGTCGCGGACCCGCGTTATGCGCGGAAAAATTATATCATATTATTTTTATTGTTTTAAATTATATATATATATATATATATTTTTAGATGTGTGTTGTTTAATATTCGAATAATTTGAACTAATGTTTCTAATAAATTAACTGATTATGTTAATAAAGTTAAATCTTAAAGTTTTTAGTGTGATATTTTGTGGTTTTATTAAAATTTGTAACATTTTTTATTGAAATTTAAAATGTTAGTATTTTATAAATATACATGTTATATAATATTTAATGTGTATTGTTTATTAGAATATATAACATGAAAATTTTTGTAGTTAAAGTTGTATCTTTATTTTGCTTTGGATTTCATATAGTTAAAATGTCATTATATGTTTTTTTGTTTACTTGAATATTTGTAATTTTGAAAATTTCAACCGAAAATATTATTTTTTTGAACCAAATATTTTAATATTAAAAATAGGTTTGGGTTCTTTAAAAAAAAAAATTGGACCGATTTAAATTTTCCATAATTTCTCACTTATGGTTATTATAATTATTTTTAATTTAATAAATTATTATAAAATAATTTTAAAAATAGAAAATTTTCAAATAAAAAATAGAGAAGATATCCAAGATTAATAATCCAAATATGAAAATTAAAGATATGGAAAAAATACTTATTTATATTTTTTAATTCATAAATTTCATGACTTCTCTATAATATCTTTCAAATCACAATTACAAATAACTATATTTATTACTTACATAAATGTTTTAAAAAATCATGCGTATCGACCCGTGAAAAAAATATCATAAAAACACTCATTTTCTCCGGAAATATTTTACTTTTTTATTTTCAAAATCGAAAATTAAAATCAGTTAAGAGAATTTTTAAAGTTAGAACTACATAATGCCATCTAAAATTGCATAAAAGAGTACAAACATATATTTTAAATTGTACAAGTCATGGTTTCAAATGTAACAATCATAACCCGTTATTATACATATTGAACATTTAACCTAAAATACGATAAAAAATAATAATAAAATATAATTATAAAAACATAAATTATAAAAAAGATATGGAACCTAAATATATGGAAATGCACATGTCTGAAGAAAAAAAATGCATTCCTCATAGATCGAACCTGCATCAAACCTGGTCATACCCAACACAATTAAGGGATTTGCATGTTTTTAAAAATTATCGAAAAAGTATCATGTCACGGTGACATTAACCTCTTAAGTCTAACTAAATTTTAATTGGGTTGGGTATGATTAGATTTGATGCATATATATATATATATATTCTCTTATTTAATTTAATTTAATTTCATGTTTTAGTTTTTTATTCAAATAAACTTATTTAGATAAGAAAATGTTAAAATATATTTAAAATTACCGAAATAGAATTTTAGCTATTCAAATATAATTATTTTAAAAATAATCTTTCTCGGAATAATATGATTTACTCATCAATTATTTTATTGGTTATTATTTATTTCTTAATATAAATGCATTAAAAAAATAAATAATTAGTATAGACTTTTTTATATCACTTTTAGTTTATTGTTAAAAACATATACTATTATATTTCTTTTTTTTTTTTAAATTAGACTATTATAAAATATTTTTATTGACTTTTATAGTAATATAAAATAATATTTTCCAAAAATAAAATATATTAGTAGACAAATAAATTAAGTAATACTCGATTGTAAACATTTAAAAACTGAATAAGATACATATCATTGTTAAATATTTAGTTTCGTCTTTGATTTCTTCTTTAGTGACTTTTTTCTTTCTCATTATTTGATTGATTCATCGTTTGTATACAAAATAAGATAATAATTAGGATATGAAATTAGATATGTAATATAAAAAGCAATTACTGTATGGGAAATATATATTTTTTTGTCGACAAGAACATTAAGCAGTTTTTAAAACAGAGTCTAAAACATACAAATAAGAAATTAAAAGAAAAAAAGAAGAAGTTTACTCTCTAACCATGACGGAGCAAACCTTGCGATATAGGATTGGATTCGGCCATCTTTTACTACTTGAAGCTATTGCATGAGCACTACCGTTCGCGTGATGAGAGATGTGTACGCTTTGCCACTCTGTAAAGCTTGAAAGGTATCGTAGACCTTTATCCATTGTATATTCATGTCTCGGCTCAGTCGCTTGGGAGGCTTCTGCAACATCTTTAACAACCAAAGCGAAAACAATTATTTGTGTTTGGAAGACTTGTACAGCATAGTATTACTAATTAAGATGAGATTGTAAATATGAAAAACTAAGAACCAAATAGATTGGAAATTTATAATAGTAAATATGAAAACTAAGAACCAAATAATATGAAAATCAATACTATTACAAAGGAAAAACCTTTGAACAAAAACGTGATGGATGCAATATAACTAATCAAACGGGTATGAATGAGTTAAGATGGTATGTTTGACTTTGCATATATATATATAGGAATGTAAAATTAGGGTTGTTAAGATATTTGAGTTTAATTTGTTAAAAGTAATATTAGTCTAGTATAAAGATATTATTAATCATGAATCATTAATTTTATGATCCGCGTGTTTAATTAATTTTTTTAAAAAAAGAAGAAATATGTGTAAACCATGACAAAATCTATATTAAGAATTACCTATTTAAATGCAACAAAATCTATTAATTAACTTTCCAAAAAAGTTCATATAAAAAAAGAAATATATATATATATATATATATATATATA
>OVBE01003271.1:0-27418 GCA_900406425.1 Iberis pinnata
TATATATATATATATATATATATGTGTGTGTGTGTGTGCGCGCGCTTTTACTATTTTGTGGATTTGTATTATTTTTTATATGATATATTTGAATTTGAATTATTGTTTATGGTAATATTACTATTTTACTATATTTTGGTCCTATTATTGTTTAAGTTTTACACGTTTCATGTTTTACTATTTTGTAAACTTAGACATTTTTCAGTTTAACTTTTATATTTTATGTGATTATTTTGGTAATTTTGGGTTTGAACGGATAATTTTATGTCTGAACGGGTAATTTGGATAAAAGTAATCGTTTTTAACCATACACAAATTACTCGAACCAAACCAAATTTTTAATGGTTTCTAAATAAGTACTAATCAATACTATATGAATTACCCGAAACCCAAATTATCCGATCCGAATCGATCGAAATACCCAAACGCCCACTCCAAGTGGTACATCTGATTGGCTAGAAATATATGTCTTTTTCAGAAAAGGAGTTTATGTCCTATTCAATCAGTTACCAAAGTTGTTGCGGCAGCACATGAATGGAAAAAGGCCCAAAAGAACGTCCCACCAGTCACGACAAAAACGAAAAGAGTGAGGTCAGAATTTAAAGGTGTAACCTACAAAAAGATGCAGCGTGAAGAGGTGATCACCAAGTTGCTGGTTTAGCTTGGATCTTTTACTCCAAAGACGCGAAACTTGAAGCTTTCACTTCTTGTGCTAGTTTCGTTAGCTCCGCTCTTGTCGCAGAAGGGATGGCCCTGTGGTGTGCAGTTCAAAAGGCAGCCACGAAAGGCTACAATTCTATTTGCTTCGTGTCAGATTCGTCCAATTTGGTCAAAGCAATAACGGAGACATGGATTCAAACAGAACTTCATGTGATTATGGCAGACATCAAATTTAGTTCTAGTGTAATACCTTATGTTTTGTTCATAGCTATCTCTCGTTTGTCAATTGAAGAAGCTAATATCGTATCCAAAAACAGCTCTTTATGAGCTCGTAATGGCCTAAGTTATTTTCTAATGAATTTGGTGAAAAAAAGAGTTTGTTGGAGAATAGTTTCAAGATTTCATGATAAAATTTAAAAGATACATAAAAAAGGAAATGTTTTGTACAAAAAAAGTAGAAAGTAGATCATTACAATTATTGTTAATAGTTTTATTAGTTTCTTTTAACATTATGTTGTAAATTTTAAGCAAATTTTTATAATTATATTTAATTAAATTATTTTTATGTAGCTAAAAAATCTAAAATTAATTTTAAAGTTATAAAAATCTGTTCAACTTTTTGTGTACATTTTTTTTCTTCTATCATATATCTATTGATCCGCCCTCAAACTATAGTTTACAATAAAATACACCTTTTCTCACATAAAGATCACCATAATCATTTGTACCCTTGTAATTTTTTTTTGTCTTGATGAATAATTCATCTCTTAATCCTTAAATTCAAGTCATTTATGTGCAAATAAATTTTTAAAAGATTCATAGTTTATTTAATTACCTTTAATACGTGTGTAATAGATTCAAAACTTATTCACAATCTAATCCATGTTATACATGGAGCCATATTTATTAAAGGTCATAAAATTTGTTATATAACTAGTTGTATATGTAATATATACTACTTAAATAAGAGTATGTTTTCATATTAATTATGAAATCATGATAAATATAGTTATAAACATTGTCTATTATGTATATTTGGTTAGCGAAAAGTCAGCGGGATCGTAAAAAAATCATAAGTTCATTAATCAAAAATATTAAATGATAAATTGTATCTTGAGTATTATTTATAATAATATAATATGTAATTTTGTTTTTGTTAAATGTAACTAGATGATGTCCTGCATTATGCACGGGAATATGTTATAGAACATAATGTCAATATTATGGTAGTATAACTTAAATTTTAGATATTATTATATAAATTTCAAAATAATGATTATGAACTAGGGCTTCTAGCTATGGCGGTAAAGAGCTCACAACTGTGAGTTCCGTCACCTGGATTTGAATTCTGACCAACGTCAAGTAAAATGAAGTAAATTTTGGCGGCCCTCCTGGATGTTCTCGGCGATTGCGGACGCTTGGGTCTAGTCAGAGTCCTTCGAGGTTCTGGAAACCAGAGTCATCAAAATAATAATAATAATAATAATAATAATGATTATGACATGTGTCGACAAATATAAATATGTAAATATCAAAGTGAAAGTGATGAAATTATAGAAAATATATGATTATATAATATAAAATGTAATAAGCATATTATTATTTATTTTGTAAGCTGGAAAATTTAAAATATAATATATATATATATATATATATATATAGATAATTAAAAATGTATGTTAGATTGTTTTATTAATTAAGATAAATAATTTATAATAATTTAAATTTTATAAACATGATTCAAATTTAAAATCTGTTAGTTTATATTATTTCAAATGCTAACACGATGAAATTATTTATTTTAAATGTTGTGATCTTATATATTACTTTTATAGTTTTTATACTATATCTTCTTAGAATAGAAACTAATAATGAATTTTGTAAATTAAAATGATATTATAAAAAATTTCTTAATTTCAAATGAAAAAAATCTTTGAGAAGATTGGTACAGATTTTAAATAGATTACATGTGTATACTTAAATTATAAATGTAACATTTGTTTATTAAATAAATGATAGAATATATAAATATTTGTAATGGCATATTATGTAAATGATTACGACCTAAATGTTTCTTTTAAAATTGTCTTATAGGAGATTTTTTCATAATCAACAACTATTGATTAGTTTTGTAATAAACTGGGAATGATATTATAATTTTTTAGTTATATAGATTATAAACTTATGCCTTTAATAGAGAAATACAGAATTTTCTTAAAATCTAGAAATTACAAAATTTGATTTTCTAATTAACTAAACACAAGATCGAACATTTATTAAAATTTAACGATATATTATATATATATATATATATATATATATATTTACAGTATGTTTTAGAATTTTATAATTTAGCGAGAAAAATACTTGTTAAGCACATTTATTTTATTTAGAACTAATATATATATACTAAAGCTACAAAAAAATGAACACTTAAAAACCGAGAAAACACACACAAAATATAGATTTAAATTTCACAATATGCTTCATCATCCAAAAATTGGCAATTCATGTAAAAGATTCTATTTTAACTCTGAAAGCTCGGAGTTTCAGAGTAATGAAACTTGTAAAGAAGAATAACTAAATTTGTTATTTGGAAGAAAAAGTAATTAGAAATTTGAGTGCAACATAAAATGTGTTAAGGACATATCATCTTCACCACCTACTTGATTTGGTATAGTCAAATAGAAATATCGATTGGACATATTGTCAGCAGTCCAGGTCTAATTTGCATCGACGGAGATTGTCGATGAACACGTTCACAATATAAGCACATTAAATGCGCAAAGCATAAACAATTCTATATCAAAGAAGAACACATAGTAAAATAAGTATGGATATCTCCTATATATTAAAAGGAAAGACATTTTTTCAAAAAACCTTTAGTTTGATAATTAATTACATATATTACCACTTTCACTATCCTTATATCCAAACACTCTTATTATGAATTTTTTATTTTTTATTAAAAAAATCTTTTAATAATTCAAATAAATTAAATGATCTGAACATTAAAAAATATTTATCAATAAGTTGAATAATTGTCTTTAAAAAGTAAAACACAAAATTCGCAAGTCAAACCGGAAAGCCTTTATATTTTATTAACAAACCCATTATCTAGTCTCATAATTTTCTCTGAATCAATGGATAAATAATGTGTGTGAAAAAGCAAAAAAGTAATATATATATATATTGTGAGTTTGGAAAATTGAGCATGTTAATGACTGCAATTTACTTTTTATTTTTTTCTTAGCAAGACATCATTTATTCAAGTTTTGACGCAATACTGAACCATATCAGGCACAACAATAATCAACAGTTTAGTTTAAAACATATAAACGATAATTAACATTTTGGATGAATAAAAAACACAATGACTAAATTAAAAACGTATATGACTATTTATTGTACGAGAAAATTGAGAATGAATATGTCACGTATTTATAAGATGAATAAAATTACGATGTGGTTAAGTTTTAGTCACAACATAATATCATGAATTTTGTAGTTTCCAAATCACTATTCGTAATAAATGCTAACAAAAAAAGTTTCCTAATGAGATTTTGTTAACAATTCTTTTTTTTTTCCACTAGAATATTATAGATCAGAGGTGAAATACATGAGTGGAATACATGATGAAAAACTAAAAACTGAGACTAAAACAGATTGTCTCAAGAACCAGCAAAACAAACAAGCCATACATTAAAGCCAAAAAAAACCAAAAAATTACGACTTAAACACCTCCAACGAACTAAAGCCAACCACCGATCAAATAAAACTAGGAGAACGACGAGGCCAAGCAAGAGCACCAAACTGAAAGACTTACGCCAAAAGCAAACTGAGAGGTCGAAACTAATCGCAACGAAGAAATGTAAACGATTAAAGCTTCCTCCTATAACAATTCAAAGCTACCTCACTGATAAAAGAGCAAACGGAAACTGATCCGGATAGAAGAACCAAGAGGGCTTACAAAGCCACTGAACTTCCGGAAAAGGCGAAGTCCAAAGACTGGAACGCCACAGCAGCAACCGAATAGAAGGAAGGATCTCGATCGAATCCAAATGTAGAGACAAAGAGCGAAGCTTCTCAACCCCATAAGCGCCAAACTCGGAAAAGACCGGAGAAAGACCGAGAGGAGGAGAAAAAAATACCCACTTCATAAGCAAAAAGCGTAGACCATAACAGAAGATAACCCAACTCCTACACGTCGCAACCTCTAGCTAAAAGTTCAGAACCAAAGCCAAGTCCATAGACAAAAGTTCCCGGAAACACCACACAAAGAGAAGATATGGAAGCCAACCAAACCTTTGAACGTGGTGCCCACACACTGGCTACAGGAAGAAGAAACCTGCTGACAAGTGAAACCGTAGAAACCGCAGAAACTGGAAGAGACCGTGGCTAAAGACCAAGTCCGCAATGAGACCCTCCAACTAAACTGACCCCGCCGGCGCTCTGACCTACAACCGCGTTACAGAGAGGAGATAAACATAACCAGATCCAGAAGAAAACTAACCTGCCGCAGATGGAGAAGGAAAGATTCCAACCACTGGAAAGGAGACGAAACCGCCTCGGTGAGGAAAACCCTCACCACCACCGAACCGCGACGCATAAGAGAAAGACGCCGGAGAAAGAGAGAAGACGGAGAAAGGAGGCGCAGCCAACACCGGAAAAAAGAAAAAAACAAGACGGAATTGGCACCGGCGCTGTGGTAGCCGCCGGCACCGGTAAAAATAAAGGAGAAGATGAGCGGCGCTTAAAGAGAGAGAAGGGACTCTTAGGGTTTTTTTTTATAAAAAAAAACAGGAGTTTTGAAATTGTTTTTTTTTTGTTAACAATTCTTATGAAGTCCATTATTATTGTACATATTTTACATAACGGATTTTTAGTAATTTTATAATGTTTTTGTGGAATTTATTAATTAAAAAACCGAAGTATCAAATCTCATAGATTTATTGGAATCGGGGGAGTGCATTGGAATTGGAAATTTGAATGCTTTTATTAAAATAATAAAGTCATTATTATTCAATTTTTTTTTAAAGTCTTATGAAATCTAGTGTTATTAAAACAAAAATTTAAAGAAGTTTTAAGAAATTCATTATTATTGAAAATGTATTAAATAAGAGATTTCTAGTGATTTAAGAGTGTTTTTCTGGAGTTCATTAATTAAAAACCGAAGTTTCAAATCTCATATTGGGATTGTAGAAAATTTTAACAAAATCACATAAATTTTTTTAATTCATCTAAAATTATCTAAAAATTCATTTAAACTCAAACCACTTCAAATATTCATTTGAATACTCTCCTGTAATATTCCATAACAAATCAAATTTCACATAAAATTCTGAAAATAATACTAACTGATAGACTTTTACAAACAATACATATAAAAATAATAATAAAATATTGCTATTGAATCTTATAGTTAGTCAAATATATTAATGTGTATTAGTACTTGATTTTTAGTAACATATGGTTAAAAGTTATGAATGAAATACTCACTGATATGATTATTTTTCATATTAAGAAAATGAAGAGCAAAGATAGAAATAATGGTTGATCAAATATTGGAGGACGTTCAAAATGCAAAGATAAATCTGTTGAAACAAATGCAAGTCGTGAAGAATCGGTAATTAAATTTTTATCTAAGTTTTTTCAAGTAATAATTTTACATCTTTACTATTAAAGGGATAGCATATTTTTGAAAGAAGTCAAAATAAATATGATATTTACAGGAAATGCCATTATGATAAAAAAATTTGAAGAACAATAAAATAGAAATCACATTGGTGTTTTGGTTAATAAAAATTCCAAAACGCGTGGATATGTTTGTTGGGCGGGTTTTACCCGGATTGTTTCGAAATCATTCCTAAAGTCTTGAGTTCGATTCTCGTCCATATATTTTAACAAAACAAAAAACCTTTTATTGGTATTTTTGTCACAAAATTTTTAGAATACGCGCAGATCTTTGCATCCCGAAAATTTTTAAACCTATGTTAAGTTCTTCAGTTCGAATCTCCAAAAATGATATTTTCGGATTATAATTATTGTTAACAAATTCTTTAATTCAAATGGCACAAAATGTTTTTTTCATATTCTAATTTTTGGCATCACGATTGTATAATTAATGATCATTTTCCTTCATCGTAACAATAAAAATATTATTGTTACCTTATCTACTTAAATCGCGTATATATATATATATATATATATGAATAATATCATATATTTACTAATCTTAAAAATAAAATATTTATCAACTAAAACCCTACTCAAAATCTTGCTTTTCTTTTCCTATAAATAAAGAGAAGTTCGTCCATTATTTAAAAACACTACATCGAAATTTTGTACATAATATTAATGATCCTTTATCTTTCTATAAGATTTTTCTTAAATCTTAATAACATTTAGATTTATGTTTTATCGATTTTTAATACATAATGTTAATGATCTTATATCATATTTTTGTTGAATTATATAATGTAAATCATTAATGATTACTAATATTATTACTTTTGTCTAGATAATGTGTCCAACATCCAATGCCAAGGGAAAATGTATCATGATCGTAGAGCCTAAGGTATCATCCGAAATTTGATGAATACTGATTTTCTTACATAATATCAATGTTTGCATCAAACTTTTTTCTTATATCTAATAACAATTAGATTCATGTTTTCATCGATTTTTTATACATAATATTAATAATCTTATATCTTATTTTACGTTGAATTATATAATGTAAATCATTAATGATTACTAATAGTATTATTTTTGTCTAGATAATTTATCCAACATCCAATACTAAGGGAAAAGGTATCATGATCGAAGAGCCTAAGGTATCATCTGAAATGTGATGAATACTGATTTTTATACTTTAATAAAGATTAATTTTACTAAAACAACATTTTTTTTATATAGAAAACGAGTCCATCTTTGAAAGACAAAAGAAAAGACATCCTAATCGAAGAAGCTATTACAGATAAATCCAAGGTATTTTCAATTTTGATAATTAAATATTTGATTATTTCACTAAATTTATTTAATTTTTTCTCCAAATTAGATTAACGATGAAAAAGGCACATTAATGAAAGAAGATCTTACACACTATTCATAGGTTTGTTTAATATGCTTTGGACTAAAATTAATATTGGATTAATATGTATGATAATATTGAAAAAGTTTATATTATTTGTTAATCAAATAATATATAAGTATTTTTTTGTTTTCTAATAATAACTTTTTATTTTTTGAATGTGGAAAAAAAAGTTCCTACTGTAACTAATCAACAACTGGAACTTTTAACAAATGTGTCTACTGCGGTTAAAAGAGAAAAAAGAATAAGAAGCGTATTACAAGACGTACATATTTTGAATGAAAGAATATCAAGATGCATACGAGAAGTCTGAGCAACTAAGAGTTCAAATTGCAAAGAGAGATGCAAAAATTTCACAGCCGTATCACTTGGTGGGTTATCATAATTTTGATATTACAAGAGAATTGGATCGTCAAGATAAAAAAAAGAAGAAACTGAAGATTTACTTAAGAAGATAGTGAATCCTCATATTGATTACGACAAGATGGGTCTCCCAAATGATGCATATTGATTTTCTTTTTTATTTTTATTTTATTAGGGTTTATAACTATTTTTTAATTTTTTATAGTTATTTTGTTTTAATAATAAGGTTTGGTTATTGATATTGAAAAATTATATCCTGAATTATGAAACTTAAAACCATTCATTTATAAAAATGTTACACCTTAATGCCAAAAATATATATAACTTATATGCCATAAAGTTATAACTAATAATTCCTTATCATTTTGCATCAATTTGTGTCAAAAGTTATTTATTTTTAATTGGTTATTTGTATCAACTTTGCATAAATTAGTGTCGTAAATTATTTATTTTTAATTGGTTTTATATTTTTGAATAATTTATGTAACTAACATATAAAAGATATCTTTAAGTTTAAAGTCTAACTAACATATATCTTTGATATATATACTTCAACATTTTAGGTTTTTTATTTTTATTAATTAGAAAAATTATGATATAATCTCTATAAGATTTGTAACTAATATATAGTTACACGAAATCTTAATTGTTAATGTCATAGCAATATAAAATATTATACTGTAAATTTTGTTATACCAAATCAATAGTTACATGAAATATGTGTTTAAGGATTAGTTAAATTTTATACAAATGTTACAACAATCTAAAACATTCATTTATAATATCATTTGGTTACCAATTGTTCCTAATTGTTTTGTTTCAATAATAAGGTTTGGTTATTGATATTGAAATATCCTAAATTGTGAAACCTAAAACCATTCATTTATAAAAATGTTGCACCTAAATGCCGAATATATATATAACTTATATGCTATAAATTTATAACTAATCATTTTTTTATCATTTTTTCATAAAGTGTCGAAAATTATTTATTGTTAATTGATTTTATATTTTTGAATAATGTATGTAACTAACATATAAAAGACCGAATGTGTGGGAAAGACTTATGAGAATTGGTGAAAGAAGGAAGGAGCCATGGTGTATATTATAGGAGATTTCAATGCAATAAGACTGAATGTTGAGAAACTAGGAGGTCCAACTAAAGGAATCTCATACTTTCTTGACTTTAGAGAGATGTTATGACCTGCAATATGAGTGAAGTCGGTAGTACAGGAAATCGATTTACATGGGCTGGCAAAAGAAACGGAAAATGGATCCAATGCTGCTTGGATAGAAGCTTTGGTAATTCAGCATGGTTTAATCAGTTCCCTCTACCTCACCAATGGTTTTTAGAGAGAATTGGTTCTGATCATAGACCGGTTTTGTTACAAGAGAAGGATTCGAGTATATAAAAAACGGCTGTTTCGCTTTGATAAACGGTGGGCTGAGAACCCATATGTGTTTTAGGCGATCAAACGAGCCTGGAACTCAAATCAGTCACAGAGCTATGATCCAATCTTTTCTCTTTTGAGGAGATGTCGAAGAATATGTGCCAATGGAAGAGTGTAAATGACGTTTTTAACTCAAAAGGAAAGATTAAGGAGCTTAGAGCAGCTCTCGACGAGGAATCAAGCAAATTGTATCCTGAATTTAGGTGTATGGAAAATTTAGAGTGGATCTTGCAGTAGCTTTCAGAAGTGAGGAGGATTTTTGGAGACAAAAAAATAGAGAGAAGTGGTTGAAAAGTGGTGATAAGAACATCAAATTCTTTCATGCTTCGGTAAAAGCAAATAGATCAAGGAATACGATTGAAAGGTTAATGGAGGGTGTACTTCACAATTCTGAAGAGGGTAAAAGCTCGGTGGCTATTTGGTATTTTCATACCTTATTTACGGTTAAGAGGGTAAAAGCTCGACAGAGTTCTATGATCAAGTTTTTACAGGATTCCAAGAGAGAGTTTTATCAGACGTGAATACTTCACTCACTTGTGTTGTAACTCCAGAAGAAATTCAGCAGGCTATGCTATCTATTAGTAGCGATAGTGCTCTTGGCCATGATGGTTTTACTGGAGGTTCCTTTAAAACTTACTGGGAAGTAGTAAAGGAATCAGTAATTGCAGAGATTCAGAGTTTTTTCTCGGATGGATATTTTGATCAAGATTGGGCTCACACACATTAGTCTAATTTTGAAAGTTGTTAAGCCTAATCGTATGAGTGATCTCAGACCTTTTATCCTCTCCCCGGTAGTGTACAAAATCATCTAGAAGATTTTAGTGCATCTTCTGCAACCGTTTCTTCAAAAGATTATTTCTCCAACTCAAGCAGCCTTTGTAGCGTCTAGACTCATCTCGGATAACATTTCCATTGCACATGAAGTAATCCATGGCCTTCACACTATCCCTGAATTAGCCGAAGATTTTATGTTGGTCAAACTGATATGTCTAAGGCATATGATCGTGTGGAATGGCATTTTCTAGAGGAAGTATTACGACGTTTGGGTTTCTGTTCCCAATGGCGCAGATGGGTCATGATGTGTATCTCCAATGTTAGGTTTGCGGTTATGATTAACGGTCAGGCAAACGGTAATATCATCCCTACCTGTGGGTTATGTCTGGGAGATGCTCTATCTTTGTTCCTATTCGTTTTGGGTACAGAGGGTTTGATCCATATTATTCAAAAAGCGGAGTCAGAGAATCGACTCACAGGGGTTCAGTTTCACCCTTTTGGTCCTTCCATTACTCATTTTTTGTTTGTAGATGATAGTTTGTTTATCTGCAAGGCTTCTAAATCGGAAACTAGAGCTCTAATGGACCGTTTTCGACAATATGAAATGATCTCAGGTCAAAAGATAAATCTTGCAAAATATACTGTTACTTTTGGAGATAAATTCCCGATAGGTGCTAAGGATTGGGTCCAAAACTTCACTAGAATAGTGAACATGAAAGTTGCGAATAAATACTTGGGTTAACCGGAATGCCTAAGTGGATCCAAACAGAAGCTTCTCAATTTTGTGAAGGAGAGCTTATCTAAGATATTAACAGGTTGGTATGCAAAGACGCTTTCTTTGGGTGGCAAGGAAATAATCTTAAAATTGGTGGCTCTTGCCTTACTAGTGTACGCTATGACGTGTTTCAAGTTCCCAGTGACTCTATGTAAAACTCTTACTAGTGTGATAATTGACTTATGGTGGAATTCGGATGGTTCAAATCGAAAGATTCACCGGTTAAAGTGGGAGAAAGTAGCTTTACCAAAGAATCTTGGAGGTATAGCTTTTCGAGACCTTACTGTGTTTAATCAAGCTATCTTAGCTAAAAAATATGGCGAATGCTTACTGAACTCTTTAGCCTCTTCTCGCGTGTCTTCAAAAGCCGATACTTTCCCGCGAGATCTATTTTGAGCGCTGTTGAGGGCAAAAGGCCATCATATATATGGTATAGTGTGATACTTGGCAGAGAGTTGTTGTATAAAGGTCTGGGAAAATTATTGGTAATGGCTTGGACACCTATCTATGGTATGATGATTGGTTATGGGATCAGTGCCTTAGAAGACTATCTCCTCTTCACACTCTGGTGGACTCTAACGAAAAGGTTCAGGTGCTGATTAATGTTTTGGATAGTACTTGGGATCATAACAAGCTTAAAGAAAGGATCAATGCTCGTGATGTCAACATTATATGTCAAAGAACACCAATGGTGAACTGTTGTGACTCTTACTACTGGCATTATGAGAAAAATGGCAAATTTTTAGTTAGATCAACTAAATCACTTAGTAATCAAAGTAAGCATGTTTCTCAGAAGCCGAATGCCCTCCCTCACTTAATGATTTGTATAAAGAGTGTTGGAGTTGTAACTGCCCCTCTAAGATTCAGCACTTCCTTTGGCGAATTCTCCACGGTAGTCTAGCTGTATCGCAGAGATTGAGAGATCGTGGTATGAGAATCTCTTATAGGTGTTTATTCTTGTGAAGAGAAAGAATCTATAAACCATTTATTCTTTGGATGTTCATTTTCTAGAAAAGTCTGGGCCTTAGCTAATATCTCTTGTCCTAGAGATGGCTTTAGCTCCTCTATTTTCTAGAACTTGGATTACATATTCACTTTGCGTATGAATAAACGTGCACCTGACTTGCTTCGTGAATTACCTCCATGGATTCTATGGTATTTATGGAAGAATCGTAATAACTTCTTGTTTGAAGGAAATGTCTCAGCTTTGGAGATAGTTAATTTAGCTCTGACTAATAGAAATCAGTGGAGTGCATCACTAAGAGGGCAGATGACTAGCTCGAATCACGCCACACCAATTGCTGAAACGGCTTCATGGAAGGCTCTTCTGCGAGGTGAGGTCAAATGTAACTTTAGCTTTTCCTGGTCTTAAGAGAAAACTCTTTGGGGGCGACTTGGGTGGTACGAGATCATGAAGGTAAAGTTCTCTTTCACAGTCGAAGGTCATACTCAAATGTTTTATCTTTGGTAGAAGCAAAGTTCAAGAGGTGGGAGTGGGCTCTTCAAAGCATGAATCATCTTCACCTTGATAGTGTGGTTTTTTGTTGTTCCTCCTTGGATATGATAAAAGCTTTCCATCAATCTAATGACAATCCCGGTTGGTTGGGCTTCCTTGATTCGCTGCTCTCATTTACGGTTAATATATAAACCAAGCTGGTGTATACTATTTGAGGACAAGAAATGCAATGTCAGAGCTTTTAGGATAACTCAGAGTGTAATTCATGATGGTCGATTACAATCGTATGTTGCATCGGGTGTGTCTAGTTGGCTCTCAGGCTTCTTCTTTGATGAACAAAGACGATGTGTTAATGTTGGTTAGCTTTAAAAGATATTACTGATAAACCTGCAGGCTCTGTTTTAATGCCTCTATGTAGAGTGTATATATGGAAAGGATAAGTTAGTCTTTATATAATCCCTAAGAGGGTGTGTCTTACGACACCACATATATATATTGTAATTATCTCTCTGTTGTTAATATACAAGTTCTAAAGGATTATATGGTATCAGAGCCTCTTTAATACCTAAACTCATTTTTTTTCCAGCCGCTCTTCTTTCTCTCATACTTTGTGATCACTATGTCAAACACTTCTTCTCCTCATGTCTCTGAGACCATTGGTGTCTCTGACTCTTCTTCTCTTTTGAATGTCAATATGACTAACGTCACTAAATTGACACCCACCAATTTCATCATGTGGCGCCGACAAGTCCACGCGTTACTTGATGGATACAATCTTGCTGGCTATCTCGATGGTACCACCTCGGCTCCGCCTGCTACTCTCACTGTTGAAGGTGTTACCACTACCAATGCTGAATACACTCTCTGGAACAGGCAAGATCGCCTGATTTATAGTGCACTTTTGGGTGCTATATCTGTTGCAGTTCAATCCATCCTCTCTACCACTGAAACAGCCGCTGACATTTGGTCCACCCTTGCATCTACTTATGCAAAACCGTCCCGTGGTCACCTTCGACAGATCCGTCAACATCTAAAACAATGGACCAAAGGCTCTAAGTCTGTTGATGAGTATTTTCAGGGTCTCAAAAACCGATTTGATCAACTAGCCCTCCTTGGTAAGCCTCTAGACCTTGAAGATCAACTGGATTTTGTATTTGAGGGTCTTCCTGAAGATTACAAGACTGTAATCGATCAACTAGAAGGTCGTGATCTGTCACCCTCTTTAACAGAGGTTCATGAAAAGCTAATTAATTATGAGCTTAAACTTCAGGCTCTTAACAATGTCGCCGTGTCTCATCCAATCACTGCCAACGCAGTTACTCATCGTGGTTCCTACACAAACCAATCTCGTCAACCCTCTAATTATCGCCCTCAACGTCACAACAATTGGTCTTCCTCCACATCCTCACCTCGTCCTGAAGCAGCTTCACCAAGAGGGTATAATGGCAAGTGCCAAATCTGTAGTGTGTTTGGGCATAGTGCTCGGCGATGCCCTCAACTTCTCTCTGCCGGATACAATACCAGCAACTCCTCACGTCAATCCAACACTTGGCATCCTCGCGCTCATATGGCAGTTTCTACACCGTCTAACAATCCCAATTGGATTCTCGATAGCGGTGCTACTCATCATCTTACCACAGACTTGAACAACTTAGCATTGCATCAGCCTTACACTGGTACTGAGACGGTCTCCATCGCTGATGGTTCTGAACTAGCCATCTCCCATACTGGTTTTGTGCCTCTCTCTACACCCACTCACTCTTTAAATCTTACTCATGTCTTATATGTTCCTAATCTTCAGAAAAACCTTATCTCTGTTTATCGCTTGTGTAATAGTAATAATGTGTCTGTTGAATTCTTTCCTGCCCATTTTCAGGTGAAGGATCTCAACACGGGGGTCCGATTGCTCCAAGGCAAAACTAGAGATGAGTTATATGAGTGGCCGGTCACCAACTCCAACACTGTTGCTCTCTTTGCCTCACCTTCTTCGAAGACTACTCTATCATCTTGGCACTCTCGGTTGGGACATCCGGCTCCTGCAATTTTAAATTCCATTGTTTCAACTTTTTCTTTACCTCTTTCACAGACTTTGAAAAACCAGCCACCTTGTTCTCACTGTTTTCTTAATAAAAGTCACAAGCTTCCCTTTTATACAAACACCATTACTTCATCTGCTCCTCTTCAATTTGTGTATACTGATGTTTGGACTTCTCCCATTCACTCTTTTGACAACTACAAATACTATCTCATTCTCATCGATCACTTTACTCGATACACCTGGTTCTATCCCTTATCTCACAAATCTCACGTTAAACCCACTTTCATTGCCTACAAAAAGCTTGTTGAAAATCGTTTCTCTGCCAAGATCAAGACTCTATACTCCGACAACGGTGGCGAATTCATTGCCTTACGTTCTTTTCTAACCGACAATGGTATCTCTCACTTTACGTCACCACCACATACGCCGGAACACAATGGCATATCTGAACGAAAACATCGTCACATCGTCGAAACCGGACTCACTTTACTTCATCAAGCATCAATGCCACAATCATATTGGAGCTATGCGTTTGCCACAGCAACGTACCTTATCAATCGAATGCCAACGGAAGTGTTGCAGCGTCACTCACCCTATGAGAAGTTATTTCAAGTTCAGCCAAATTATCAGAAACTACGAATCTTTGGTTCTCTGTGTTATCCTTGGCTCCGTCCGTACGCCTCTCACAAGCTAGCTCCACGCTCCAGTTCGTGCGCTTTTCTTGGCTATTCACAAACGCAAAGTGCGTATTTATGCTTGGAGATTACTTCTGGTCGAATATTTGTGTCTCGACATGTGCAATTCGTCGAAACAGAGTACCCTTTTGCGCAATTAGCTCCGCCAGTCCCTGCCTCCTCGCCGACGGACTCAATTCCACCGCCTCAACCGTCGGTCACTCGGATTCCGGTCACTCTGTCAACTCCTAACTCATCTCCGGTGATCTCATCCCCGTGTAATGATCCTCACCCGACATCTCACGTGTTGCCTCCTGAGTCTCACGTCTCAGGTATGTCTCTTCATTTGGGCCAGAATAGAAATTCAACAGGCCCATTAGATGTTTTACAACATCACACTACTACTCAAGCCCATTTGCCCACAACCTCTCCTTCACTCGCCGTTCCTCTTTCACCACCGTCATCTCCTTCCACCGCCACTCCTACTGCCGATTTATCACCCATCACCTCTCCGTCCCCTTCCTCACCTTCACCATCTCTTCCCTTGCCTCAACCACCTATAAATATTCACCCTATGCGAACCCGGGCAAAGAACCATATCACTAAACCAAATCAGAAATTTTCACTCCTTACTGTTAAAACACCAAACACTCCCGATATACTCTAAATCTGTTTTTGGGATTAATTATTAATGAAAGTCTTTTTGGAAAATACATATAAAAGATATCTTAATTTTTAAGGTATAACTAACAACTATCTTCGATATATATATATATACCTCAACGTTTTAAGTTTTTTATTTTTATTAATTAGAAAAATCATGATATAATCTCTACAATATTTGTAACTAATTTATAGTTACACAAAATATTAACTATAATATCATAGCAATATAACATATTCTATTGTAGATTTTGTTATACCAAATCTATAGTTACCCGAAATACTTGTTTAAAGATTAGTTAAGTTTAATAAAAATATTATAGCAATCTAAAACATTCATTTATAATATCACGCGGTTACCAATTGTTTAGATTGAAATATATCTTTGTTAATTTACTTGGTTATTCTATGTTTTAAATATTTTTATTTACCATTTTACATGATAATGGTAACTTAATTATTATAAGAATATTCTCGAATGATCTTAACTAACTTTTCCAATATTGTTACACATATATCGTTCTTAATATATATATATATATATAGGTAAGCGACTTAGAGTTATTTCATTCATAAAACTATCAGCATAAATCAACAAAAGTTAAAACCTCAGTGATCTACAAAGGAGAAAACGGTGACAAAAATGTCTGTTTTTGCATCTTTGAAACAAGTAAAACCATTCAAGAAGTCATGACGTTTAAATGTTAAGATCATTCACTTGTGGAGACCAGATAACCCTAGAGGTCCTATGAGATATATTGAGTTTAATATAGCCGATGAAGAGGTAATTCATAATATGTTTTTACGATACATTTATATAAATATATTATATCTTATTGCTATCGTTATATTTTGATATTGTAGGGATCAAAAATTCAAGCGTCTGTTAAACGCGAATATGCTTCGCGTTTTGAATCAAAGCTAAGAGTTGGTTTATGGAAAACTATTGAGAATTTCAAACTATGGCAAAATTTGAGAGCGTTTAGGAAAATTGATCATGAATATAGGATAAATATATATTACCTTCTACTATTGTTCAAGATGCTAATAGTAACATTGAGGATGACAATTATTTTTTTCAGTTTTGCGAAATATGATTTAATCCTTTATGGGAGTCAAGATTATTTTTTTCTTATTGGTTAGTAAGTTGGTTATAATATTATGTAATTATATGTTGGTATAATAATCCTCGTTTTGTATATGTGATAGGTCAAGTGGTAAATTTGAAAAAACTTGAAACTACCAAAAAAGAAGATAATGATCAACAAGAATTTTTCACTAGCAAGAAACAGTATACTAGAGGGGTTGTTCTTTTAGATGTGAAGACGGAAAAATGAGAAGATTAAGAAGATAAGTGTTATGATGTCGAGAGGAAATATGATATCGTCTATAAAGATGAATAATCTTTGATGTTTGTATGTTTTGGAAGAGGATTTTTGATTTCACGTTTGAGTTTATTTTTTATGATTTCTGATTTTTACATGTTATTTGATATCTTATTGATTTTTTTTTGTTTTTTTAATAATTTATTAAGCTTTCAAGTTGTTTACATCGAATAATTTTTATGTCCTCATTCATTAAAAATTTGGAATCAAATGATTGAATTTTAATCACAAAAACATTAAATATAAAAATTATTTATTTATTTACATCCATATTTTTTGAACATTCGATAGCAAAGATTATATTTTATAAATATTAGATAATCAACATGAGAACACTCATGATTGAATTACTTTCAAATATATTAGAGATTATTATAATTTAAATTCGATCAAATTTGATTAAACTTATATTTTAATTCTAATATTTATAGTATTTTAAAATGAGAAAACATTATATTACATAATTAGTTACATGTGGCTATTAATTATAATTATTTATTCAAAAAATTGTAAATAAGGAAAATATCTAAACAATACCATAGTTAAGTGTTTCTAATTTCTATCAACTATATATATATAGTTAACTTTAACATTCATTTCTCATTCTTTTGGTCTTAAAAATATTTTTAATACATGCGGATATGATATATTGGGTGGGTTTTGTTTGTGCTAAAATAACCGAAAAATTATAAACTACTTAAACAAACATAGATAGAGTTACGGTTTCGATCCAACTTTGCTTGAGGAAAAATTTCTTTGATTTACTTCATATGACAACTTAGAATACATGATTTTAATTCGTTTGATTATACTTTTCAGGTTTCAGAGATGCGAATAATCAACCAATTCCTTAGAAGTAGTGGAAATAGTTAAAACAATAATCAAGAAAATGTTATCGATTCATCTTGATGTTTTGGGACTTCACCCAAAACATTTGGTGATTCTTAGACAACAAGGAATAATAATGATATTTGAGGGGTTCCTCTTCAGAATATTACGAATATTCAGTTACCAGTAAGAAAAGTTCGTCATAGTTGAAATAAAAAAGATTCTAACCCGATTTCATTCAAACAACAAATAAAATCGCCAAGCCTAGGTACGTATTTGTTTAATTTGTTGGAGATTATATTTAATAGTTATATATTTATATATTTATTATTATTTTTATATGTCAATCAATATAAGATCTAATAAACAAAACCAACAAGTTCTTGATATCATTGGACCATTTATACAATCAAGTTATGAATTTTTTTTTTTTCTAAAAATCAAGGTAATTTCTTCACATATCTCAATCTCGGGTCTTTTTCAATATAACAAAATCTATTTATTATATATAACTAACCAAAATAATTTTCTTATATTGAACGACAAGACCATATTGGTGATTTAGTATTATATTGTAGTTCTGATGAAGATACGTGGTAATATGATTTATTTGATGAACATGAGACATTTACGAATGAAGAGGAAAATTTCCAACAAAACATTGTGAATTTAAAAGAGACAATAGTTCGAAATCATCACATAATATTCAAAAAAGCATATAAATGTTGAAAAATTCTTTTGTATGCATAATTATAAATTTTCGATTTTAATCTATATTATGTTTGTTACCGACTTTGTATTTTATGTTTTAACTGATTATTATGTTATTTAGATCATAGAGACGCAACTTTCGAATGTTATTATTCTGGAGCACGAATGTGGTATGACGAACATGTTAATAAAAACTAATATGCAAAGAAGCCCATTTTTACCATGTGTTATTTACAAGGAAGTGTTAAGCTACCATATTTAAAAGATACTCCTAAAGTTCTATAAGACTTACTGACTAATGATGATAGTTTGAGCAGACATTTTCATGAGTTTTTACGTATTTACAACATGATTTTTGCATTCACTTCTCTTGGTGGAAAAGTGGATAGATCAGACTAAAAGGACGTGGACCACAAATGTTTCAATTCCATGGAACAAACTATCATCGAATGGGTAACTTACAACCTGGAGATAATGATTATCCAAAATTTTCACAAATGTATATTGTTGATACTAGAAAATGAAGTTCAGAATTGTGCAACAATCCTCATGTTATTTTGTTTTATAAATATTCGATTTCAATTTTATTTTAATATTTAAGATATAAAAAATATTAATAATTTCTTTGTTATAAATTATAGTAAAAAAACAAAGAAAACTTCAACGAACGGCGAACTACGTCTAAAGATAATTGAAGCTATCCTAAAAATGCTACATGAAGTTAACCCCTATGCGAAGATCTTTCGATCAGCTAGAGATAGATTACAATCAAGATACAATCATGAGAAAGAAGAATTTCATATGAGGTTTGTTTGTGATAGAAGAGGAAAATATGCTAGAACTTATTGTATGCCCACTACTTCTGAACTTGCAGCTTTGATTCCAGGTGATTTTGTTCCAAATATGCCTTAACGTGACATTATTGTAGAAGAAAAATCTGGAACATTAAAAAGGATAAATAAAACTCATGTCTCTTATTTGGCTCTACAATATCCTTTACTTTTTTCTTACGGAGAAGATGGATTCAGGCTTGGTATAGAAAAAGGATATATTCAAGCAAGCTCGAACAGAATATTGAAAACAATCAGTTTAAGACAATTTTTTGCCTTCGGAATTCAAGAGAGCCGTGGTGAATCTCACAATCTTATTCGATCAAAACGTTTGTTTCAATAATTTTTGGTAGACGCTTACACGACTATTGAGGCAAGCAGATTGTCTTATATTAGACAGAATCAGTCAATCTTAAGGTCTAAAAATAATCAATCACTAAAAGATAATTTCGAATCAGATGGTGTTGATATGAATGAACAAGGAACAAGAATGCTAATACCATCAAGTTTTGTTAGTGGTCTTAGGTATATGCCGCAAAAATATTACAATGCTATGACTACATGTAAGCATTTTGGATTTCCATACTTATTTATCACTTTTAAATCTAATACAAGATGGCCGGAAATATCTAGATATCTTGAGAAAATGAAATTATACAGTGACGATAGACCAGACATTATATGTCGAGATTTCAAGATAAAAATCAATGCTCTAATTAGAGATTTGAGAAAGTGCAAACACTTTAGAAAATCGTCTTCAAGTTAGTTTTTGTATACGATTTCATAATTATTTACGTCTATTTAATATTTTTATGTGATTTTGGTTATTATTTTAATACGATTTTAGAATTATTTACATAAATTTAATGTATTTTTCCTACGATTTCAGCTATGTACACTATCGAATTTCAGAAAAGAGGTCTTTCACATGCTCATATTTTATTATTTATGCATCCAAGCTGCAGATTTCCAACAGGAGATTATATAGACAAGATTATATGTGTTGAAATTCCTAATAAAGATACAGACCATGATCTATATGAAGTTGTCAAAGATTGTATGACCTATGGGCCATGTGGGGCAGCTAATCCTACGAATTCATGTATGAAAGATGGGAAGTGTTCTAAATTATTTCCCAAACCATATCTTGATGTCACAACGGTTGACAAAGATGGATTTCCCATTTATAGGCGTCGAGATACAAGTGATTTTGTCGAGAAGAATGGGATTAGGTTAGACAACAAATATGTTGTTCCATACAACAAGGAATTGTCACTTTGTTATTGAGCTCATATAAATGTTGAATGGTGCAACCAATTTGGTTCTATAAAGTACTTGTTTAAGTACATTAACAAAGGACAAGATAAAGTGATTATTGTTGTAAAGCAAGAGGAAAATTCAAGCAAAACACGAAAGAGATGTCCGGATGGTAATATTAAAGATCAACCTAGGAATGAAATCAAATAATATTTTGATTGCATGTATGGGGTAATCTATTTTTTTATCTATAATCGTTTATCATTATCTTAATGGTTGCATATTATTTCTTTTACTCTCATATATGTTTCTGCTATAAAAGCTACATGGAGATTGTTGAAATTTCCCTTGCATTTTCGAACCACACCAGTTGAAAAACTGTCTTTTCATCTACCAGGGAAGCAACTTATTTTTTTCAAAGGTGATGATGAATTTGAAACAGTTCTAAGTAGAAAATCTTCATAAATGTCTATGTTTATGGCATGGTATGAACTGAACAAGGTAAATCTGATAGCTAGAACTCTTACTTATGTTGAAATACCAACTAGATTTATATGGGATATAAAAAAAATTCAAAGACAAAAAAGGATTTGCAGTAGGAAGGATAAACTATGTTCCACGTAATTTGGAAGAAACTTATTATATGAGAATACTTTTGAATATAGTGAAAGGTCCAAGAAGCTTTAAAGAGTTGAGAACTTTTAATGGCATAGTTTATCCTACTTACAAAGAAGAGTGTTGTGCACATGGTATCCTTGATGACGATCAGGCTTATATTGACAGTATTATCTCTGCGAGTTTTTGGTGTTTTGGTGATCTGCTACGAAATGTTTTCGCTATGATGCTTTTATATGCCTCATTATTAAAGACTGGAGATTTGTGGGAAAAAGTGAAAATATTTAAATGAAGATATTGAGCATTAGAAACAAAATGAATGGAAGAACAAAAGTAAGCTAGATTTTCCTCTAATGTGCGGTTTTTATTTATACATTTGTTCTGATATTTTTCGTGTCTTTTATTTGACTAGATTTCAAATTGACGGATGAGGAAAAACGAAATTATGCTCTAATAGAGATTAATGAACTATTGTTACGCAAAGGAAGCATTCTTCAATACTTTAAAACTATGCCAAAACTATCTAATATAAGTAAGGATGCTTCCAATAGATTTATTGTTGATGAAACTAACTACGATCGTGATTATTTGAGAGAGAAGCATATTGAGTGGATACAACTGATGACGTCTGAACATAATTTGGTATATGATGAGATCATTGAATCAGTTATGAATAAAAAAAGGAGGCATTTTCTTTGTTTATGATTTCGGAGGTACTAATAAAACATTCATGTTGAAGACACTTTTTGTATCTCTTAGGTGTAACAGTTCTATTGTCCATAATGTTGCTTCGAGTTGTATTGCAGCTCTTTTGTTAGAAGGTGGACGAACTGCCTATTCACGCTTTGGAATTCCCTTGAATCCCGATGAGTTTACAATGTGTAGGATGAAGCCCAGATCGGATATGGCTAATTTAGTGAAAGAGGCGTCACTTATAATTTGGGATGAAGCGCCTATGATGAGTAAACATTGTTTTGAAACTCTAGATAGGAGTTTATCGGATATCATAGGTAATATGGACAACAAGACTTTCGGTGGTAAAGTCGTAGTTTTTGTAGGAGACTTTAGACAAATTCTTTATGTTATAACAGGTGCTAGAAGAACTAAGATTGTCTTATCGTTCCTAAATTCTTTGCATTTATGGAATCATTTCAAAGTCTTGAAGTTAACAAGAAATATGCGCCTTCTTAATAAGGATTTGAGTATTGATGAAGCTAAGGAAATTGAAGAGTTTTCTGATTGGTTACTAGATGTTGGTGATGGGAAGTTATAAGAACCTAATGATGGAGAAGCTATTATTGATACATCACCATAATTTCTTATTACCAAAGCATGCGATCCTATGGAAGAAATATATGGAGACCCTAAATTATTTCAAGAGTATAAAGATCATAGATTCTTCCAATAAAGAGTTATATTATGTCTAACGAACGATGATGTGGATATGATCAATGATTTAATGATTCAAAAAATGGAAGATAAGATTATTAATAAATTTGAAGGAATGGTAAACATCATTTGACTAATGACGATTTATTTAAGCATATATATAAGAGTAATTGATTGTTATTGTTTCAGGTGAGGGAATCATCTATTTAAGCGCTAATAGTATAGATCATGCGAATATGAAAGCAATTAAGAATCTTGTTTTTACTCCTGATTTTTTAAACATCATTAATTTACCAGGATTGCTGCGATATATGCTTCGTCTCAAGATAGGGGTCCCGGTAATTTTACTAAGAAATATTGATCCTAAACGGGATTTGTGCAACAGGACTAGGTTACAGATAACTCAAATGGGAAAAATCGTTTTAGAAGCTATGGTCATAACTACTAACAAGGTTGGTCATCGTATTTTAATTCATAAAGTTCTTATAACACCAACTGATTCTAGGTTGCCACTTAAAATGTGTCGAAGACAATTTCCATTATCTGTTGCATTTGCTATGACTATAAATAAAAGTCAAGGTCAATCTCTAAAGGAAATTGGAATTTTCTTTCCTAGACGAGTTTTCTCTCACGAAGAGTTATATGTCATTTTATCTAGGGTGACTTCTAAAAAAGGTTAAAGATTTTGATTGTGGACAAAGATGGTAAATCGCAAAAGAAGACTAAGAATGTGGTTTTCGAAGAAGTTTTTCAAAACTTAGGAGAATGATATCGTATGTGTAACACCTATGAATCACAAAGGTAACTTACATCACTTTAAATTTGATTGTTTTCGTAATTCTGGTTAAATTTTAAATAAAAAGATATAAACTTATATACTCATTTTATTTTTTATTTTATTTTATATTTTGGAGGTAACATATTGGTCTTGTATTTGTTTCGTCCAACGTTGGAAATTTGCAGTTATGATTTTTTACATATGATGTTGTGTGAGTTTATTTTCCCTACGAATTGGTTTTCTTTACGATTATGTTACTTAGTTATTTTATGTAAATCAGAAAGACAAATTGTATTACCCTATATTGAATTGGTTATATATTTTTCTAGTTAATAATTACAGATTTGATGTTGTTTATTTTTTATATATATGTTATTCTGATATAATTTTTATTTACGACTATTTTACTTATTTATTTTATATGAATCATAAAATTAATTTTTATTATCTTCTATTGGATTGGTTATATATTTTTTCTCATTATTAATTATAAACTTTTTGTTGTTTAAATTTTCTTATTGATTCATATGTTAATTCCATATGATTTTGTTATATGTTTTTTTTGGTAAATATAGATTTATTATAAGCAAATATTAACATCTATTTAAAATATATTTGTACGGAATATTTAGTTTTATGTTGAAAACCTTAAATCGTAAGAATAAACTTTTAGGAACAATTTGTAACAAACTCATCACCAAATACTAATATGAAAACAATAAACTTCAAATACTTTTTAAAGAAAATAATAATACTAATCATAATTAATTATCTATTCATTGACTTGGATTGGTTACGATGTTAACTTTATATTTATTTAATTAGATATTAATAATTATATATTTAATATATTTCATATAATCGACTATTTTAATATTTAAGATGGTAATTAGAAAATTTTTAAAAACATATATTTTTATTGTGTATACAATTTTCGACGTATATTAACATAAAATCAACTATATTAAAAAAACTTAATTTTTAATATATACACCATCCTTTAAAATTATTAGCATAATTTTAAAATCATAACATTTAATTATTTTATTTTAAAAATTTAAGTTTGATATATTTGTATTTGCGTTTTAAGTTTATTAATATTTTCATAATTAAATTATTGTTTAGGTTATTAATATTTGTAACAAAATATAACAACGAGTCATATTGGTATAGACAAACACATTATTTAATAATACTAAATATTATCATTAGTCGAACACATTAGCATTACAAAGACAAAAAAATACAACATTTAAACGCAACATATCATATTCTTAAAATTTTAATCCTTGAAATTGATTTCATAATCACATTTAAATTATTTTCAGACATAAAAGAGCAAAAAACAGCTTCATCCGTATCTACTTTTTCACGTTCGAGTTATTTATTTCTTCGTCTAAGTTGAAATTGCTTTCGGTTTTGATTTTTTAAAAATTGATAGAGCGTATTCGATCTTAGCCACTTTAGATTGTTTTCAATATTCGATCCTAACATGGTTGCTCGATATTTGATTGATTTTGTCTTCTTCCATACTCTTAATGCTATGGAAATTAGATCTTCGCTTGGTTCATCTGGTGAAATCAGTGGAATCGGTTCATTTGGTTGAATCGATTCACTTGGATTGCTCGGATCCATTTGAAAAGGTTTTGAAGAAGATGGATGTTAGTTTTTTAGGGTTATTTTGTGGTGGGTGTTTGTTGTTGTAGTAGATGATGAAGCATGTTGTTATTTATAATGGAAAATATCATTTATTATTTATAAGTATTTGTTGTTATGTGTCATACCTATTTATTTATGTGATATTTTGTATTTCAATTTTAAAACATCATAAATAAATGTGTGATTTGTAGTTATTTGTCATATCAATTATATTAATTAATGCATTAAATTCTTTTTTGCCACCACATTAAATGTTCTTTTATAATTTTAATATATTCAATTCTCATAAGTTATCAAAAAGAAATTAAATATTTATACTTTTGTATATATTTTTATTTAAATTTGTAGTATTTTTTATGAGTAATTAATTTTATTTTATATGAAAAAGATGGCAAATAGAGTTTGTGAAGTTTATTTTTTATTTCACAAAAATTCCAATAGTAAGAAAGGTAATTCAAGTTATATATGTTGGATCTAACAATTTTTATTAGTTAATAATTATATTTTATTTTCTTTATTTAAAATATATATACATGTTTACTTTTGTTGATTCAATTAAGTGTTTGTTGATTCTTTGTTCATAAATATATACAATGTTCGTAAATAAAATGTAGGCAATTATTTTGGTGTGGTATATTTGAAAATACTCAAATATAGTTATTTGGCCAGAGAGTATACATACTCGGCCCGTATTTTAAATCATTATTGATTTTAAAAAACACAAACAAATTTGACTATTTCAACACAAGCCCAATAAGTCAAAAATTATTTATTAATGGATTAAACTAGTCAAATTTGTAAGATGATGTTGTATATTTGAAAATGATCAAATATAGTTATTGGGTCAAAAAGTATAGATACTCGGTCCATATTTTAAATGTGTAAACATTATAGATTTTTAAAAAAATAATTTCTATTATTTTTATCACAAATATATATTTTTTTATCGACTTAACTAAATTTTATCTTGAAATATTATATTTAATACATATATATATTTTCAATATAAGCCCAATAAGTTAAAAATCATTTATTAATGGACTAAATTAATTAATTTATAAACATGTTTGTAAAATTAATAAATACTGTGTATAAAACTATTCATAATATGTAAAAAATTTAAATGTTAACGACTTATTACTAAAATTATTATTATAAAATAATTACGCAAAGTTTTATGTTTTTATATAATACTTTATTAATTTTATTATAAGATTAAATAATTTAAACTTCAGTTATAAAAGACATACTATAATTATCTAATATATTAATATTTTTTAATAAAAATTTAATTATAATTTTCTTTAGTAAATATCGGATTTAACAATATAAAACTATTTAACGCATATCATATTGTAGAGTATTTTTTAAATCACATTGTAAATAATTATTTACCTTATTTATTGTTTGTGAATATAATAACATCCAAAATATGTCCTGAAAATAAACAATAATAAATAGTTAAATTTCATATATTCATGATATCAACAACAAACATTACTAAATTTGGTATACGAATTCTTCATATTTCGTTTTAACATTTTTGGAAAAATGTTGTTTATATCACCATGTATGATATTTTATTATTCAAAAATTTAGATCGAAATGAAATTTTTTTTAATATATCTTTGTTTTTATAATGTAACTTTATATACCTTGATGTTGTGTTGGTTTTTTGTTGTTTAAACTCAAGATTTACCATAAAACATCACATGCATACAAAAAAATAAGATTAAGTTACAAATCTAGATTTAAAAATTACATATTTGACTTTACAATAACTTACATATATTAGATCTTAACTTGTTTTCTTCAATTTTGTGTTCGTGTTTTCCAAAATCGTAGATCGACCTCCGATCCAATCAAAAACATCATAAGTAAACAAAAAAAAATACAAATTAAAATTGTACATTTGTTATCATAAATCGGTTTTAAAAAAAACAAAAGATGTTTAAAGCATGCCTTCTCTTACTTTAATTGTTTGATCTTCTGAGAATAAATCATAAATTGCTTCATTTC
>OVBE01003272.1:0-27408 GCA_900406425.1 Iberis pinnata
TCGAATGAAGTCTCGGAAAGAAGAAGCTTATGGGAAGAAATTTCATCTTTCTCTCAGAAAAATAAAACTCTCAACAAACCCTTGCTGGTTCTTGGTGATTTCAGTCAGGTACTTAACTCTTCTAAGCATTCAGGAAGATTGTCTCCTAACAGGCACCGTGGTATGAGGGACTTTGGTGAATGTCTACTTCATGCTGGGCTTGATGATATATCTTTATGTGGCCCAACCTAGACTTGGTGGAATAAAAGAGTTGCTTTTCCAGTTGCAAAAAAGCTTGACAAAATTTTGATAAATGAGGAATGGGCTAGCCTGTTTCCCTCTTCTCTTGCTTTCTTTTGGGGCCCCTGTTTCTCTGACCATGCTTCGGGTCATGTTGTTTTGGACCCTTCATTGCTAACAACTTGAAAGCCATTTAGGCTTAACTCTTTCCTACTGTTTGCTGCTGGCTTNTTTAATAGAGAAAATTTCTCGGGGTTGGAGAAAAGAGTGTTTCAAGCTGCAGACGTCCTAGCCTCTTACCAACAGGCAGTTTTAGATGACCCCTCCCCTTTTCATATAAGCCAAGATCTAAGAGCTAAGGCGATCTGGGACGAGTTAGCGAAGGCTAAGGAGAGGTTCCTAAACCAAAAATCACGTATTAACTGGTTGAAGTTGGGTGACTAGAATTCTAGATACTTCCATAGAATTGTGGCAGGGAATAGGGCTTCAAACAGAATCCATTTTCTACTGGATGTAAATGAAAACAGAATCGACTCCCAAGGGAAAATGATGGATTTATGCATTGACTACTTCTCATCTCTTTTTGGATATGTCGATCTTGNCAAATGATGGATTTATGCATTGAATACTTCTCATCTCTTTTTGGAGGTGTCGACCTTGCAACATCTATCTCCTACCAACAGTTGCAACGCCTGATCCCCTTTCAATGTTCCCCTGCTCAGAAACATGCACTGGAGATTGATTTTACAGATTCTAAAATCAAGGAAGCTTTCTTCAGTCTGTCGAGGATAAAGTAGCCGGTCCTGATGGATTCCCAACTGAATTCTTCACAGCCATGTGGCCTTACTTGGGTGGGGATTTTGTTGAGAGTGTTAAAGAATTCTTTGCTTCAGATTTTTTATTGGCTCAGTGGAATGCGGTGGCAGTAGTGTTAATACCCAAAATCCTGAATGCAGCCAGGTTCACAGATTTCCAACCTACCTCCTGCTTGAACATGCTTTACAAGGTTATATCAAAGCTACTCGCATCTCTCCTCAAAGCCATCCTATCATCCATTATCTCTCCATGCCAATCTGCTTTCCTACCACAGAGATTGCTGGCCGAGAACGTGATGCTTTCCTTCGAGCTCACTTATGGATATAATCACACTCGTATCTCCTCAAGAGCTTTGCTAAATGTTGATATTAAGAAGGCTTTTGATAGTGTGAGATGAGACTTTATTCTTATGATCTTGACAGCTATAAAGGTACCATCAAGATACATATCTTGGATAAAAGCATGTATAACGTCTGGCAGTTTCTTGCTAATTCTCAATGGGGAATTAGGAGGGTTCTTCCATCGAATAAAGGGGCTAAGGCAGGGCGACCCGCTTTCTCCCTACCTATTTATTCTGTCTATGCAAGTCTTCTCAACCTTACTGCATTCTAAGTACACTCTCGGGAGTATTGGTTACCACCCTAAAATGGTCGTAGTTAGGGTCTCACATCTTCTATTCGCCGACGTCATTATGATATTCTTCGATGGTAAGGTATCTTCTTTAGCAGAGATCACATCGGCCCTTGATATATTCTTATCTTGGTCGGGGTTAGAGCTGAACCGCAACAAAACCCATGTATTCTACAATGGTCTCAACGAGGCAGAAAGAAATGGCATCATGGCTTCCAATTTCCAAGAGGGATCCTTCCCGATAAGATATCTAGGCCTCCCGCTGATGATAAGGAAATTACGAGTGGCTGAATATTCCTCGCTGCTTGAGAAAATTCACAGTCTGGGCATCCAAGTCTCTATCATTCAGCGACAGGCTACAGCTTATCTCCTCGGTTATTATGGGGATCTTCAATTTTTGGGCTTCGGTTTTCATCTTGCCGAAAACTTGTATCAGCCTTATTGAAAGTGTCTGCTCTCGGTTTCTCTGGTCTGGGGATATAACTTCTTCATGGGGCACTAAAGTTTCATGGAGCAGTATTTGCCTCCCTAGAACAGATGGGGATCTCAGACTAAGGAAGCTATCCACTTGGAATCTCGTGTTAAGACTCAGGTTTATTGGAATGATCTTTTAATCAAAGGAATCTTTGTGGGTTGCCTGTCACAAGGCTAATAAAATTAAGCATTTAAGCTTCTGGAATCTTAAGGAACGATCTAATGACACATGGGCTTGGAAATTGTTACTACGATCCAGGGATATGGCTAGGAGATTCATCCATTGCCAAGTGGGTAACGGACACTTTGCAAGCTTTTGGTGGGACAATTGGACACTGTTAGGCGCATTGATTGATTTCATTAGTACCTCTGGACCGAGAGATTTGAGGCTGCATACCAATGCAGTTGTTGCTGAAGCCTGCTGTGATTCTGGTTGGCTGCTGCCACAGCCTNGTCTCAGACTAAGGAAGCTATCCACTTAGAATCTCGTGTTAAGACTCAGGTTTATTGGAATGATCTTTTTATCAAAGGAATCTTTGTGGGTTGCCTGGCACAAGGCTAATACAATTAAGCATTTAAGCTTCTGGACTCTTAAGGAACGATCTAATGACACATGGGCTTGGAAATCGTTACTCCGGTCCAGGGATGTGGCTAGGAGATTCATCCATTGCCAAGTGGGTAACGGACACTTTGCAAGCTTTTGGTGGGACGATTGGACACTGTTAGGCGCATTGATTGATTTCATTGGTACCAATGCAGTTGTTGCTGAAGCCTGCTGTGATTCTGGTTGGCTGCTGCCACAGCCTAGATCAGAAATGGCGCTCACTCTTCATGTGTATCTCTTGGATATTCTGCTGCCTACAGGAGCCAGCCTTGTGGATACTTACTATTGGTGCATTGAGGGGAAAAATTATGATAATTTCAAGGCCTATGCGCTTTGGGAATCATTGCGACCACGAGGTACTGTGAAGTGGTGGAAAGATATAATTTGATTCAAAGGGCAGACTCCAAAACATGCGTTTAATCTTTGGGTGGCTAACCTAGATAGACTACCCACTCGATCTAGACTACATGCTTGGGGTATTCAAATTGACCCAATATGCCCTCTCTGCTCATGTGCTATTGAAACGAGAGAGCATATATTCCTCTCTTGCGGTTTTGCAAAGGGTATCCGGTTCTCAATACTGTCTAGACTGCGCCTAATTTCACTTGTGGTCATCAATGCTCACTTGGATGTCTCATTCTTCTACCTCGGCTCCTTCATTGCTTCGGAAAATTGTTGTGTAGGCAGTGATTTACGAGATTTGGAGACAGCGGAACAACCTAATCCACAACCAGGAAACAATATCCCACCAGGTCATCTTTCGGGTTATTGACAAGGAAGTTAGAAACAAAATCTCGTCTTTAAGGGAACGTAGAAGATTCAGCCGGCTAATGGAGTTTTGGCTTTATTAATCTCTTCTATATCTCTGTGTAAATTAAGCCATCCTTGTTTGTTATTTTTTGGGACAAGANTAAGGAAGTTAAGAAACAAAATCTCGTCTTCAAAGGAACGTAAAAAATTCAGCCGGCTAATGGAGTTTTGGCTTTATTAACCTCTTCTATATCTCTGTGTAAATTAAGCCATCCTTGTTTGTTATTTTTTGGGACAAGAACGCTAAAAACTAAATTTTGTAATCCTCTTCATACTTATATGATATTAAAATTCCTACAAAAAAAAAATAATTTAGATTTATAATTTAATGATTTGTGCTAGCTAGTGTTTTTTCTATGTTATCACCTGATATTTTTTACAAAAAATATATTTTATTATGATTTATTTAAAAAGTAAAAATGTTAGAGAAAGCTACAAATCAAAAAGAAACTAAAATATCAACAGACTTGAAAATACGATTTCAAATTCGTGCCGACCGAGTTTGAAGTATCACATAAATTTGATTTCAACTTAATGCATATTATATGATGCATTTTAATTCACGTTATAGAATTGCTAAACAGTTTTGTAATAAAGTGTATTATATCTGTATAGATTATAAATATAAATACATATTTACATTACACCATACATAAAAGTTTGTAATTTCTGCATTATACCAATTTTTTTTTGTAGCAACCCACATTCCATAAAATAGTCATACTTTTAATTTGTATGAAAAGGGGATTATGGNACTGTATTATATCTGTATAGATTAGAAATATAAATCATATTTACATTACACCATACATAAAAGTTTGTAATTTCTGCATTATACCAATTTTTTTTTGTAGCAACCCACATTCCATAAAATAGTCATACTTTTAATTTGTATGAAAAGGGGATTATGGGATATATAGTTCTACATTTCCGGAATTTAGATACATATATAGGCTTTTGAGTTTGACAAAAGAACAATAAAATTTTATTTTTGTTATAGTTAGATTGACAAAAACTCTATTTATAATTAATTCTTATAATTGTGGGGTTTTGAAAATACATAGAGTTAAATTTTGATAAAACGAAAATACAATTAATCCTTAATCACTTAATCAAAGTCACACATCCTAATAATTTTTTGTTTTAAAATTAAATGATATAATAAAAGTCTAATGTAGAAAGCATGTGATGGTCNCTCTATTTATAATTCATTCTTATAATTGTGGGGTTTTGAAAATACATAGAGTTAAATTTTGATAAAACGAAAATACAATTAATCCTTAATCGCTTAATCAAAGTCACCATCCTAATAATATTTTGTTTTAAAATTAAATGATATAATAAAAGTCTAATGTAGAAAGCATGTGATGGTCCAACACCAAATTCACAATCCAAGGCCCCTCGTTTGACTTAATTCTTGAGACTCACCACCAAAATTTAGCCTTTCTCTTTCTCTTCCTCTTCATCTCTTTTTTTTTGTTTCCAATACAAATTATTTAAAATATTATATATAAATAAAAAGATGGTGTATGATAAATTTAAATTTCCTAAATTTCATAACCTACACGAAACACACAAAAACATTGGATTCTCACGGTAAATCATTCATCTCTTAATAGCAAATGTGAAACTTACAAATTTAATTTATATTATAATATTTACATATTGCCGTTGCCTTCACGAAGACGTCATGCATTAATAAAAAGTTTAATCATAAAGATTCCAACATGATCTGAAACTTACATATACTAATAATTTACAATTCTTATTATGTTTAGTACATATACCTAATAAGTACAAAGCAATACGCTCTTAATAGCTTTTATTATATATTATATGGTTTCGTTTCAGGTTAATTAATATTGGATTAACCAGTTATTGTTGTTTATACTAATGAAAAAAATGGTCTCTAAGAGCATATCTCCAAATGACACGCTATAACTTCAAATTTAAAGTTTTTTTCTTTCAAACAAACACTTCAAAACTTTATATTTGAAGTGTTACTTTCTCACACTTCTAATATGACGTGTTATTTTCTCACACTTCAATTTTTTTTTTTTTTTTTGCTTTTGTCTCCCTAGATTTATTTATTTAATATTTTAAGTTTTGTATTAATTATTTTAGTACCAACATTTTATGGTTTACTTTAAATGTAGACTAATTATACATCTTTTATTTAGAAACATATGAATTAAAGTTATAATATTAAAATATGACAAATATCACTTACCTTTAATATTTCATTCACAAACATCAAACACTGATCGAACATATATGGGAGCATTATGGTAATAATGCTAATTAATAATTTAATATTTGAATTTTATTTATGATGTTATTGGTATGTTTTCCTAATAATGATATAATTTATATCATAATTTAATGTCTTATTAATAAATATTGCATGTAATAATTAAAGGATAGATGTTTTATATTTGTTTATTAAATTGTATGATGTTAATTAATTATGAACAAAAATATGGGTAATATTGCAAAATAAAAAATTTTGATATTTCAAATTTGAAGTGTTGTTTGTGGAGGAAAAAGCATGACACTTCAAATTTGAAATGTCTCTTTGAAAATGCTCTAAAATTAAAGATAAAATATGCAAAAAGTGATATAAAAAAATTTTAACATAATTTTTTGCTAAATTGTGAATTTTCATTAAAATAATCAAAGACTTTTTACAAAATAATAATCTATTGACATTGTAACCTAGGCAAAAAAGATAAAACATAGTTACAATGTAGACACACTTAAAAAAATGGTGAAGTGGTTATATCGTGTCTAAAATATCATCAAATTAGTCCATTTTCTTCGATAGCGACGGAAGGAGATAATGTTTCGAACTTCCTTATCAATGGCTCTAATGACTATAGATGGATGTAAAGTTTGAAAATTATGTAATAAGTTGTTCATTTGTTTCCAAATATGGTAGATAGTTGTGTGAGAAGCCACTCTTCTGAAGAGGAGTGTGCCGGCCAAGAAAGTAGTTTGGCCCAATTTAGAATGGACGGTGGAATTTGGTGCAGCGCGAGAGAATATGAAGGACCAAATTTGTGAAGCATAAGAACATGTAAATAGTAGGTGGTCTCTTGTTTCAACCGCGGCTGAGCAGAGGCAGCATATATCGGAAATGGTGAAGCCACAAGAGAACAAGCTGGCGAGTTGGTAATCCGCCATGATTAGCTAGCCACATTAGGAAAGAGTGCCTACGAATTGCACCTCTAAACCATAAAAATGAAGCTCATTCTTTCTCGATTTCTTTCGGACGGATGATTTCCCAAGTAAGAGAAGAATTGAAGGAGTTTAGGTAAGCATCAACAACTTACCTTTAAGAATATTCGGTGTAACGACTGCACTTGAGAGAGTTACTGTGGAGAGATGAACGTGAAGCGCAACATATGAGAGTTTATTGCTGACTGAGTTGAGAAACGTGTCTTGCAGAATGTTGAAGACACAACAGACATTGCGTCAGAAGCTTAATATTAGACATGAGGCAAACGATACATGAGATTAGATAAAGGCTTGGTGCATCAGATATAGTTGAAGATGTTGTTCTTAAATACCGAAGATGAATGAAACAAGATTCTGAATAGCTTGAAGAAAAGTTGGTTCAACATAGTATCAGTCAACACAACGAATGATGCATATTCAGAAGACTGATAGGATCACTAAGTTAGTTGGATCGAGAAGTTGACTGAAGATGCAATAGTGAAGTATCGTTGATTCAGAAAGAGGGAGATTGAAGATGCAAATTCTAGAATCAACGAACTGATAGAATCATAAGCGTAGTGGATTTGTTATAATCAACACGCTGATGAAATCAACCAGCTGATGAAATCAACCAGCTGACGAGATCAGAGAGCTGATGTATCAGTAAGAATATTATGTATCACAGTGCGTGTGTTGATGTGTCACAAAAGATCTCTGTTGATAAACAAAAAGCTGAATGGGATCAGAAAGCTGAGTGGGAACAAAAAGCTAAATGGGAACAAAAGCTTGATGAGATTCAATGCACTGAATGAATCAGCTAAAATTTCGGAAGATGAAAAATCAATTGCGGCCTTATCTGTAAAGATTATATCTAGAAGATAATCTCAACGAAAAGATTTTATCAAGAAGATATTCGGTTGAGAAAATCATGGAAGAAAAAATATCTTAGAGAGATTCTTGGAGATATCATAAAACAAAATATTTGATATATTTGGGAAGATTCGAAAGTGCTGATTTGGCACAGCATGCTGATGACGTGGCACTTGATGCTGATGATATGGCACATAATGCTGATGACGTGGAAAAAAATGTTGAATGACGTGGCACAATAAATTGCTAATGTGGCACAACGATTGGTTGACAAACAACAATTTAGGATTTGATGACTGACTAATCATGCAACCTAAATAATCCCTTGAAAAGTCACACTCAAAGAAAACATTAAGGTCTAATCCAGACAACCACTAAACTAACTAACACAATCCCTTGGTTAGGCCTCATTTAGCATTCAAGTAATTCATTCAAGCATTTTTACAAATACCTTCCGGGCATGAATTTTCCTATGATCTAAAAATGAGTAATTATGTCAAATCTAGCATTAAAAACATTAAATGAATCAAGATTTAAGTAAATTAAGCCCTAAGCATCACATTTCATCATTCAATCATCCTAATATACCTAACGCATTTACTTATAAGAAAACTGCTCACTAACCATGATGCAAACACAAGATCCCATGAAGTAATATGTTTACTCGTGATCTAAAACAAGAAATAAGCAAGAAGAATAAAGAACAACAAGAAAACTAGATTGAAGATTTAAAAGTTTACACAAAAAGGAAATAACATCAAAAGTGGTAAGAGATCTCTCTACAAATTAGGTATAAAAACATATTTATACTCTCCTAAAATGGCATTGGGTTAATCCAATACACATGGGTTAACCCAATTAAAGTTGTATAAAATATATGGTCAATGCTCAAATGTTGACTTCCAAATGAGATATACAATTATACAGAGACATTCGTATCGGGGTCTTGGCCAATACAAACTCCCCGATACAGATACCTAGTTGCTTCTTTTTGGCTCCTTATTGCTCAATTGATTCATTTGATCATTTTATTTAATTCTAATCCTCCTCCAATACCTGAAATGATGAAATGCAATGCAAATGTATATTCTATCAATCTAATGCAACTTAAACTAACCTAAATGCAACCAAAAAGGATTAAAATGCATCATAAACACATGTTATCAAAATAATTTCAGGTACATAAAAACTATTTATGTTTTGTGTGAACTTAGCCTCCTCAACATTTAATTGATCTTCATCTATGAGATTTATATTGTTGTCAAAATGAGAAACCATAAAAACATAAAATATCTTAATGTTCAAGTAATTTATGGAACAGATATGCACAACAAAAACTATATGCAAAAACTACATTAACTAATTAAGATTATATGACATGTGTTGGATATTTCATAGGTGAATCCTGATGTTGACTCGTATCGGTTTATCCCTCCTTTGTTCGTAACGAATCTAGAGACTATCTTTGAAGGTAGTAAACTTTGAATGTAGAGTTGATGATGAAGCTGGTTCTAGTCACTACAAGAGAAAGCGAGAAGGGAAGACGAAGAGGGTGATACCTAAACTCATAAGAAAGGAAAGTGGTGGCCAAGGGATTCACATGATCTGTTTATTGATTTGTTGGTCGAAGAGACTTCTAAAGGAAATAAACCTGGAAAATATTGGCCAAAAGAAACTAGAGTATGATGGTTGAGACGATCAACTGAAAGACTCGAAAAAACTATACAATATAGTAGGTGAAACACCATTGGACTGTTACAAGGACAACTTGAAAGATTTGGTGTCAAATTGTTGGTCCTGATATAATGAAATGGGATTCAAATACTCGTATGTTTGGCACAACACATGATGACTAGAACCTATATTTAAAGGTACTTAAAGTTTGCAACTTTATGAACAAAGATTTGATCTTTTGAATTTTACTTTTGTTTGATTGTATAGGAAAATCCAAGAGCTGTACAATTTAAATGAAAACAAATCCCTTGCGCAGACAAACTAGCAGTCATCTTCAAATGAGATGTAGAACCAGGAAAAGCTTATCGTCCTTACCGCAAGAAAGTGTCTAAACATCACAACTACATAACCCATCTCTTTACACAATTGAGCCAATCACAAAAAATGAAGATGAAGTTGATGATGATGAGAGGATGAGTAAGAAGATGATATCACCTAAACGAGATGAGTTTACTATAGATGAGTGCATTGAGTGTTTCGACTCTATGCAAGAAGTTGAAAAAGGAAGCGACCTTTACTTGTTTGCGTTGGATTTTTTTTTTTTTTTTTTTTTTTTGGGAAAGNGATCTTCTTGAAACTCAAGAAATCAAGCTCAAGAATGGCTTGGATCCTCAAACTTCAATCTGATCGTTCTGCTGCTTAAGATCCTCTTAGAATTATCAAACTCCATGTTTATGTTTTATTAAGAAAATCTTTTATTTATCTTAACTCTTTTCGTTTATCTTTTTAGGAAACAAACTATGTTTATTTATGCATGTTGGTAATTTATAACATATCTTCATACACTAATCTTTGTTACCATTTTTATTAGATTATATGAGAATTTGAGTAATCAAACTAATTTGACATGAAATTTTCAGTTTAGATGGATTATAATTTAATCGAAGGTTGAGAGCGAGTTTTTGGAACTTAAGGTTCTCTCAAAAATAATAAACTAAATAAAATAGTTGATACTAACTATGATGCTTATTAGTTGTTATAGTGAGAAAAAAGAACGAACCAATTAGTGCATAAAGAAAAACAACTATCAACTATCTACTTCTTCTTGAAGTTCATTTTGCTTATCAAAGTGAGTGTTTGGTTTTATATCCGGTTTCGAAATACGAACAGGTTCTCGAATTTCAGAAATACGAACAGATTGTTGTCGACTTTCAAAAATATGAACAAGTTGTCAATTCTCAGACTGATGATGACTCTGTTGCATTCCATAATAGTTACTCTACATACTAACCAATAAAAAATTTAGTAATAATTTATAAAAAAAATTAACCAAAACATAATATTATATTAGATAATTACTAAGTACTAACCATGAAAGTCTGATAGAGATAATGTGGATTGATATACATGGAACGATAATGTCCATAATATGCATCCCTGGATATTACAGTAAAAATCAAAGAAATTAGAGTGATTATTCATCATAAATAAGATATCATGTTTAATTTTAGTTTTAAGCAAATTTATACAAAATTACCAATAACAGAAAGAGGATAACATGGGTTCATATGTTGATAATATGGTTGAGGTTGTTGCCTTGATTTAATGAACCTGAAATTTTAGTGTTTATGAAAATTATAAAGCTTTTTCGAAAATTTTTGTTACAAAAAGAAAAAAAATTGTTCCAAAAATAATTTTAATTTAGAAAACTAAATCGTATGATATTTGTGATCTAGTAAACGTACAACTTTAAAATCACGAATATTAAATTCCGAAGATAAGATGAATAAAAAAATCTAAAAAGATAATTTATATTTAAAAATTAAATATTTATGAGATTTGTTGTGATTGTACTAAATCTTCAATTTTAAATTTTTAAGTCATGTTTATTAGGTTTTAAGAAAAACAAAGTAAAACTTTTGATTTATAAAATGAACCGTTTTGGTTAGACTAATTAGTATTATTCTTTGCATAAAGATAAGCCAAATTGATATTTGTTTGTCTTCCATAAATAAATGGATACAGAGGTTCACATGTTCTAGCTGCAGATTGTACATCTCTAAAAGTAAATTAAAAGAATAATATTTAATTAGATTTATAACAAACTTGAAAAGGAAAAATATATGTTTTAACCGATTTATAAATAGCACATATATAATAGTTGAATATGCATAAAATTATACAATTAGGACTGAAACATAAATCCAATCAAAAATAGGACAAAAAACATGAGAAGCATAAATAAACTAAGAACCCTAATTTACTGGATATAATCGATTATTGAGGACCAAAAAAATAATCTTAAATTCACAAACTAACACGTATGAACTAAAGTTTTTTTTTGTCGTCAATATATATTATATTAGAATAGAAGATACAACCCATAAAGAATTACAATAAATCCCTTAGATTAAACATGTATATATCCATATGAACTAAAGTACGATCATGAGCTTGGGTTATATATCATCTCATAATTGTTTTTAGTTTATTTTGTAACAATTCAAACAACAGTTTGCTGATAAATTCTCCCTACTCAATTAATAAAGAAACAAAATAATAGCTTTATTATATTAAAAGTTTATAATAACTGCAATTCCCCAAAAAAACCTATACAAATAAAACTATTGTTGTTTGTCAACCAATCGTTGTGCCACATCAGCAGCTCGTTTTGCCACGTCATTCAGCGTTCTGTTCCATGTCATCAGCATCATGTGCCATGTCACCTGCATCATGTGCCATGTCATCAGCACGCTGTGCCAAATCAGCACTTTCGAATCTTCCAGAATATATCAAGTATTTTGTTTTATGATATCTCCAAGAATCTCTCTAAGATATTTATTCTTCCATGATTTTCTCAACCGAATATCTTATTGATAAATCTTTTCGTTGAGATTATCTTCCAGATATAATCTTTACGGATAAGACCGCAATTGATTCTTCGTCTTCCAAAATTTTAGTTGATTCATTCAGTGCGTTAAATCTCATCAAGTTTTTGTTCTCATTCAGCTTTTTGTTCCCACTCAACTTTCTGTTTATCAACAGTGATCTTTTGTGACACATCAACACACGCACTCTGATACATAATATGCTTACTGATATCATTAGCTCTCTGATCTCGTCAGCTGGTTGATTTCATCAGCGTGTTGATTATAACAAATCCACTACGCTTATAATTCTATCAGTTCATTGATTCCATAATCTGCATCTTCAACATTTTGATCAGATCGCGATGTTGGTAGAATCCAACCTCTAGAGTTGCAAGCACTAATTTTTTAAACATATTATTTTTGGTGAAAAGGTTTCTTAAGATGTTGGTATGTTTACTTAGAGATCTCTTAACATAAAACTTACTACATTATGGAATTTTTGGATTAACTACTATTTTTGTCCAAATTAAGTTTTTTAAAGTCTATGTTAATATGCTCATTTAAAGACCAATTGACTAAGAAGAGAATTAAATAAATCATCTTTTTTGAAAAATTTCGTTCACAATCTAAAAATAGCATTAAAAATACAAAAATTTTATAAATTATGGGCTAACACCTCTAATTTGATTTTTTGTAAAGAATTCAAAATTTATGTTAATATGCTTTCATATAACTGCCAACTAAATCAATAGATTGAAACTAGTTACATATTTAGAATTGCATCAACATTCTACATCTTTAGATTTTTTTGGTTAACCTACAAGATTTCTTTTGTGATTTGAAAAATAAAATTTTGCTAGCATACTTCCTAATAGACCCCTTCAAGAATATAATGAGTTAAAATTTGTTAGTTATAACTTTTAAAAAATATCTTCATACTAGTTGATACACACATACTATTTTTATTTTTGAAAATATAGTTTTAGATACAATATAAAATTTATATAAGATATGTATTTAGTTACAAATATAGCATGTATTAGTCAAAAATATATATTAAATATCAATAATATATTTTATTAATTGTATATTTTGGTAAAATATAATATTCAATATACTATCTTTAAAAATATGATTAAATATAAAAAGTAAAGGTTTACATACATTTTTCAAATTTAAATATTATATTTTTTCAATATATAACACTATGTATTTATATATATGTGGGTATTAAACAAACGAAATACACTAACTTAATTAGTAATAATATATATATATATTAGTGATAATAAGTATAAATATATTATTATATTTTCATTTTTAATTAATAATTATTTTGAAAATTTTAAATAGATATTTTATGAAAATTTGTTTATATTTATATAATTAGAAATTTGTTTGGGTATATGGATAATAGTAGAAAAAAATTTTAGATAGCGTTTGGCTACAAAAATAACCTATTTTTATTTTGTCATTTTTATGTTTAATTAAATAATTTTTTCATTTAACTAATGACAAATAATGCAATATCTAACAAATAAACTGTTTGTTTTATTTAAAAAATAATTTAATATATAGTACATTTTCGAGAATAAAAATTAAAAATAGTAGAGTTTAGAATTTTGGGGATATTACTTTTATTTATTTGTGGTTTAATTATGCTAGTTAATTATCTTTTTGACATATTTATTTCATATTTTAAAAATAACATCAATAATACTAAAATTTTAAACTTTGTGACTAACATCATCGTTTTTAAAAAGATTATTTTAATATGTTTCCTACAAATTATTTAATTACAATAATCAAAAACTACTTATATTATTGTTTTGATATTTCTAAAATATTTTATAATTTGAAAATACTGACTTATAAAACATTTGTAGACTAATATCTATAATTGTTTTTTTTTTTAAACTCAATTGATCATATAACTTGAACCAAGTATACATCATCTTCACACAATAAATAATATAGCGAATAAGGAGGAATACAATGAAATGTATATGAAAAACTATATCGTAATTGATTTCTTGCCAAGAAATCAGAACATCTATTGGTTTTTCTTGTAATCCATCCAAATTGAACTTTTTCAAACCTTTTAGCCCACCATAATACATCTCTTAACCAATTTGCCATCTCAAATGATATTTGTTGACCAGTAACGAGCTTGTGCAATAGCTGATTATCACCTTCAAAATGTACTTTCTTATATCCTCTTATCCAAGCTTGTTGCATTGTCATAATTAAAGCATGTACTTATGATTCAATAACACTACTTACGGGCTTTCCCGTGGGTTGTCCAGTACCTCTCAATGAACCAATTGCATCCCTTATCACCCAACCCATCGTGGCTGGAACAGTTGGCCCTATAAAACCTGCACCAAAGTTATTCTTAGTCCATTGGGGGTTTGGTCTGCTCCATCCATTCCGAGAATATCCCTTATTTTTGCCTTGATCATGTCGTTAAACACTGGATTGTGTTGGAGCTGGATTAGTAGTTATCCATTCTTCATCATCATTACCTGCAAACTGAATTATACTTTCCCAGGATAATTTTTTCAGTATAAAAAGAAGATTATTTCTATCTTTCCATAACCACCATAAAATATGCAAAAGCAGAAATTGAGAACCATAATTAGTAAATAAATGATTTCATTATGTCAAATAGGACAACTTATCTTCAAACATAATAGAGAGATCAGATAAGTCTAAAGATGATGAGTTAATATCATGTCAAACTGAATTAGTTTCAAGACACATAAAAATAAATGATCAATGTTTCTACTTGATTGCATCGTAAACAAAGCCCATGTTGTGATAATTTTCTCCAAAGAAAATGTTTAATCTTCAGAGGCACATTACTTTTCCAAACTTTTTTGTTTTAACAAAGTATTATTATCAGGTTGCAAGTAATTACCATTATCAAAATCAATATGAGAACTAACCCAGTATCCCGACTTAACCGTATATTCCCCATTGTTAGTATAATGCCAGCCAATGGCATCAGTACATTGTTCTCTAGTCAATTTAATAGCAAGTACCGCGCGAACATCCTCAACACAAACCATAGCATTAACTTGATCATGGTCTCAAGACCTTGTGCTAGTATGTATTTCTTCCTAGGTGGTCTTGGAGGGTTCAAAGGCAGCCAATTATCATCTCATAGTCGAATATTATGTCTATTACCCACCAAGACTCTAATTCTTTTCTGTAATAACTCCCGACCTAGTAGTATGGATTTCCAACCAAATGAACTTTAACTACCTGGCAGATGCAGAAAGAATAGACTTTCTTGAATAGTAACGACCCTTCATAACTCTGGCCAATAAAGAGTTTGGGTATTTGAGTAACCTCCAACATTGCTTGGCCAAGAGAGCCTAATTGAACAACTCTATGTCTCTAAAACCAAGTCCCCTTCTCGCTTTGGGATAATGACTTTATTCCATGCAAGCCAATGCATTGCCCTGCGATTGCATTTGTTTCTCCACCACTATTTTGAAATAACTGTATTTATTTCTGCACATATCCCTCTAGGTAACTGGAAACATGTCATAGAGTATATTGACATTGCCATACCAATAGATTTTAGTAAAATTTCTTTTCCAGCTTAAGAGAGAAATTTGTTACTTCATCCTTCCGTCCTTTGTTTGATCTTTTCAACTACAAATTGGAAAAGAACAATCTTTTTCTCCCAAATTGAGCAGGTAAACCTAATTACTTACCATATCCGCCTTCATTATGGATATTTAGAATATTTTTAATTTTTGTTTTCATATCAGAGAACACTTTGCTTATAAAGGTTATGGCTGATTTTTGAATGTTTACCATTTGACCAGATGTCAATTCATACTTATGCAGAATATTCCTAATTGTATATGCAGAAGATACATTTGCTTGACAGAAAACATTGAATCATCAGCAAATATCAAGTGATTAACAGCTGGGCTTTGGTTACTAATTTTGATGTCTCTCAATTGATTATTATCTTCAGCCTTCTTAAGCATATAACTTAGTATCTCAGAGCATAAAATAAGTAAATAAGGAGACAATGGGTCTCCTTGTCTAAGATCTCTTTCGGGATATAATAAATCTCATGGTGATCCATTGACAAGTATGAAAAATGATATTGACTTAATACATAACATAATTCATTGAATCCAGGTGTTATGAAAACCCATTTTTCTGAGAGTAGTTTCCAGAAAACACCATTCTAACCTATCCTAAGCCTCAGAGATGACAGTCTTAATTGCCATGAAAGAGTTTGAACATCTTCTCCTAATCTTCAGACTATGTAACAATTCATGAGCTACTAAAATATTATCAGTGATCATACGATTAAGAATAAAAGTTGCTTGCTCTTTAGAGACAATATTGGGAAGAATAGACTTAAGTTTATTAACTAGAATCTTATAAATAACTTTGTAGCTCACATTACACAGAGAAATAGGCCTAAAATCTGACATTCTTGATGGATTCTCTATCTTCGGAATCAAACAAATGTTAGTATGATTCATACCTTCTTCCAACATACCATAGTGGAAAATTTTTTGAACCATATCAAAAATCTGAGGGTGCACATCCTCCCAAAGTTGCTGATAAAATTCACATATGAAGCCATCAGGCCCAAGGGCTTTAGAAGGATCCATAAAGAAAATTTCCTGGTTAATCTCAGCCAAGGAAACAGGTTTAATGAGATCATTATTCATTTATGTTGATACTCGTGTAGAAAAGCCATCAAACACATTATCTTGATGGTTTGTAACTGGATTATTGCTCCTATGAAGCGCTCTGTAGTACTCAACAGCTACCTTCGCAATATCATAATCTTTCCTATGAACAATTTCATGCTGATCAATTATAGATAAAATTTTATTTCTGGCTATTCTGGTTTTTGTTGTAGCAAAGAAGAATTTGGTGTTCTTATCACCATATGTTAGCCAATTGTTCCTACTATTGGTTTTTCAGAAATGTTCTTCATGTTGATAGGCTTGGCTCAGATTTTTTTCTGAACTCATTAATCAGATGCGTAGTTCCTCCATTCATAATAATGTTGTTTAGTAAACCCTTTAATCGTATAATTTCCTCATGAGAGTTTCACCCGTTAGTTTTTTTCCACTTAGAGATTGTGGTTCTACACTGAACCATTATATTACCACAATAAACCATTAAAAACATTCCAACAAGAGGTTATCATGTCTTTAAAACCAGGTCTAGACAACATACGACCATTAAATTTGAAGAAACCTTTGTGTATAGTTTGTTGTAAGTCAAAAGATGTAACTACAGGTCTATGATCACTCACACCTAACTCTAAAAATTCGACTGACATCATAGGGAATGAAGAGAAGGCTTTTTATTGACAATAACTCTATCTAAAAAACAATACACATCATGATCACCTCTATTACCATGCCAAGAGAATTTATTCCCTAAAGATTGGATGTCCTCTTCTTGCTCATCACAGTTGTTGTAGCATTTATTCTCTCACCGAAGAAATGGTCTGATGCAGATTTCAAATCCTATTCACCCGAGAACATGTTATGCATTGTGGCATGATTATCAGTCTCTGGCATATGCTCTATCTGGTCATGAGTATGAACCACCATTTGTTCAAGCTTTTCCATCATTACTTGAACCTGCTCAGCTTCTTGATCATGAGCATTTGGTTGAGCAACATGCTCTTTTTTAGGATCAATTTCTTCAATTATGATGCCACCATTTTCTTAAAGACTTGGTGCATCATCACCATCACCATCATCCGAAGAATGGTGTGGTCCACCATTCTGAATGAGACATGCGCCAGAGTCATGAGACATTATACCACATGCAATACAGAATCTCCTAAGTCTCTCATACCTCAGAGACATAATTGTATTCTCCCCAACAGAGAATTGAAAATTATGTTAGAATTTAAGGGGATCATCAACATTCCAATTTATCTTAACCCTGACAAACTCCATTCGAGAATCATTCACAAGATCAAAGTCTACTTCTAGGAGAAAACCTAAGGCTCTGCCAATTGCAGTGATGACATGGCAGTTGAGGAATTAGAATGGAATTCCACATATTTGAACCCAAAATGGTATAAACTAAAAATTGAAAAGAGTAAGAGTGGGAGATAAACGAGCCAACACTAGCATCCGATCAGCAAAGGCCTTGGGACCTCTTCTTAACACATTCTACATGGACTCCTGAGACGGGAAAATAAACTGGAACCGACGTCCCTCAATAATTCTGCCATGAACAAGACCAGAGAGGCCCCAATTGCGAGGCATTAAGGCCACAATAGCCCTCAGGTTTTGCTTTCAAGGCATTAATGGTTGACCTATAAGACTAAAGTGATTATCTGCCATTGCTTGATCAAGCAAAGCAGGAGAAAGGACAATTGGGGGATCATTGATACTAAGATCAATGTCTTGGATTGCAAGACCAATATTTTCAGCCATTGAAATTTGGGAATAATTCAGGAGATTTTGGTGATAAAAGAAAGAAGTGCAATGTTGCAATTGTGTGAAATCGTAAAAAAGGAGAGAAAGATTTATTTGGATAATTTGGGTGTGGAATTTGTAAGACGCACAAAAACTAAATTGCAGTTGGATTTCATTACTCCAGATCGTGGGATCTCTAGTGGAGATAACTGACCGCATGCCCCATAATTCCGAAAAATCCATAACCACACCATCTCCAATTACTATCGTCACCGCTGATAAAAAAAACGACGCCTTTATTTTAACTTCCGACGAGAAACAATAAATTTTATCTTAACCATCGTCTTTTATACTAAATTCCTAATTAAAACCTCTATAATTGTTTTTTTAGATTTCAATAAATTTTGAAACTTGTATGCTACTATTTTTCGTCAAATTAAAAAAAAAAAAACTTAAATAGACCATTACATGTAGAAAGACCCAACCATATTAAAATCTCCACCATTCTTTCGGCTTATTTGGCATTGCCCTACTATTCTTAGGTATTTGTAATTTTTAATCCTTAATTTAATTTAATTATACTATATGAGCCCTATCTTCTTAAATCATATCTAAAACCCACAGAAATAAACAGTCGTTTTATACAGCTAACCTTTGTATAAAGTTTATCTTCTTCAAATAAAATCTCTTGTGATTTGACTAAAATCAAATATTCTTCGATTCCTGGTGATTTTTCGCCTCCAAAGTTTTAACGAAGATCGCGTTTCGATCAAGTTTGATCGCCGTGCAAAGAATTTCTCCGGTAAGTTATTGGATTCTTTTCGGTTTTCTCAATGTAATTTAGGTCAATCTCGTCGGTGCGTTGATTGGGGATTTTTCGGTAGCTGAATCATCAATATCGCAGATTTTTTTGGCTAAGTGGCTGATTCCTTCCTCATCTAATTGAGAATTTTGCCTTTATTTTCTGATCCCGTTTGAAAATTGTGTGTCTGTGCTGTTGCTTATTTTTTCTATATGAATTTGATTTCCTACACTGCATTTGTTTTTATCATTGGGACTCGCCAAAAGCTTCCAAATCTCTCTCCTTTTGGTGAAAATTTCTTACACTGATTTATGGTAATTGTGTTCATATTCTTGTTGATGTAAGAGATTTTCTTGGTTTAGCTTGTTTTAATCGTTTGGTTGATGATCATATACAACCTTTGGTTAATCAACTTTGGTGGATGTGATTCTCTTGAAGTAATAATGAAGATCAATATTGTTATTTGCTCTCTCTTGTTTTCAGATCAATGGCGTCCTCTTCTGATGCATGGATGAGAGAGTACAATGAGGCTTTAAAACTCTCGGAAGATATAAATGGCATGATGTCAGAAAGGAATTCATCGGGTTTAACAGGGCCTGATGCTCAACGTCGTGCTTCAGCAATACGGAGAAAGATTACCATTTTAGGGACTCGATTAGACAGTCTACAATCTCTTCTTGTTAAAGTTCCTGGGAAACAAAATGTGTAAGTCATTTTGAATGGTTGCTTTCAACAACAGTTAAATCCCCAAATTAAACAACATAAAGTTTCTGAACATTGACTTGCCATGTCTATTGGCCATTTTTGATACTCAGTTCAGAGAAAGAGATGAATCGTCGCAAGGATATGGTTGGGAATTTGAGATCAAAAGCAAATCAGGTGGCATCTGCTTTGAATATGTCAAACTTTGCAAATAGAGACAGCTTGCTTGGGCCAGAAATAAAACCGGATGATGCGATGAAAAAAGTCTCTGGCATGGACAACCAAGGAATAGTTGGATTTCAGCGGCAAGTTATGAGAGGTAAGCTGTGGTATGTAATATTATCATAGGAACATAGTAATGATATTGGCTTCTGTATTAATTCCCTTTTCGATTTTGTTTTGTTTCCTTGTGTAGAACAAGACGAGGGACTTGAGCAGTTGGAGGAAACAGTCATGAGTACTAAACACATTGCTCTTGCTGTCAACGAGGAGCTCACTCTGCAGACAAGGCTAATCGTATGTCTGCTGTTATTCATTGTTTTTCCTGTTGATTTTGATTTTGTTGTCATAGCGAAATCTGGCTTTCTTCCTTGCAGGATGACTTAGACTACCATGTGGATGTTACTGACTCTCACTTACGAGTAAGTATATGCTTTAAACAAATTAGTCTCACTAGTCACAAACTTAAGCTGGTCCATTGATAAAAAGATAGCTTAAGTTTAGAGCATATCGCCTTGGATTTGATGCGTTCTGTTTGTATTTCTTAATGTTTGATAGCGCGTGCAAAAGAGCCTTGCGGTGATGAACAAGAATATGAAAGGTGGTTGCTCATGCATGTCAATGATCTTGTCTGTGCTTGGAATCGTTGGTCTTGCTCTTGTGATTTGGCTATTGATCAAGTACCTTTAAATGCCAACACAATGATAAAGCTTATGGCCTCTCATCAATGCTTAATGGTTGTTTCTCTATTATCTCTTGTGTGCTTTGTTTTCTCTCTTCGTTCTTTGATTCTTCTTTTGTGCCACAAAGAAGAATATCGTTGTGTGCAAGAACCCTTTAAGAAAGTATATAAATCTGTAATTGCCTTTGGATGTTTACGAATTGTTATCAAAGTTGACATTTTGTTTACATATATGGAGATTTTAGCTCAGCTCTGTTCAAATCGAAACGAAGAGAAAGAATGATACTATTTTTTACTATAACATGTAGCAATTCTGTGGTTGCTTTGAATATACAGAAGAAAAGATGATCTATGTGATTGGTGCAGACGATGGTGTTGTGGCTCGAAGGAGTTGTTGCAGAAACCGAGCCGCAAGTCGTTGGCCTACACCGCCTGCAACACGTCCTCCAAGTCTTCTTGCCTCCGGTTGTTGTAACACCTAATCAACAAAAGCAAGAGTTTTAACTCATTAATCAAAGTAAAACCATGGTGCATGCTGTGCACCGGGATTAGGGTGAGGCACGCACCTGTACTATTGGCTGCAAAAGAGCTGGATCAAAGCTTTCCGAAGAACGAAGTAGGCCCCAGATTCTTGTGACCTGATCCCGAAGCTCAAGCGTGCTTTGAAGTTCTGGGGTACTCATTGTAAGAGGGCCATTACCATTTCCATTAAAGACAATAGATCGCAGAAACTCGGGAATGGAATTGTATGTATCAACAACAGTGCCTAGTGCAATCGCTTCACTGACTCGGACAGCTTCTTTAATCACTAGCAATCGAAGCTCTTCGCCATTTGGATCAAGCAGCAACTTCAAAACTGGTTGTAAAGCATCCTTTGCTGAAAAATCTCTATCTTTACTTCCTTGTTGTAAAAGATTCTCAAGTCTATTCCACCTAAATCTTCCATCTTTGAAGAGAAGCTCGATAAGCGCATCTCTTAGATACGGGTTTGGATCAGTGAGAAGCCTCTTGGCAAAGTATGGATATGAAGCAGCTAACACTTTAAAGTTAGGATCTGCGTAAAGTGCTAAACCTTCAAGCACAGTAAGTGACCTCAAAATCAAAGCATAGTAGGCTGGAACATTGAATGGATACTGATAAAAGACAGCACCAAGACCATCAACCAAAGTTTTGAAATTGAGCTCGCTTACGGTGTAATTCAGTGCATCATCAAAGAAGTCTCTAAGAGCTGGTACAATAGGAGTCACATCCACATCAGGTGATAAGAACTTCAAAGCATAGTAATCTCTAGCCATGGCTTCATAATCTCGGTTCACTAAATGAACAACATGACCTATAATAGCAAATCTAGCTTCTTCCGGCGTCTCACTCATCATACCGAAATCAAGAAAGGCGAGTTTACCATCAGGTGTTGCTAAGAGATTACCAGGATGTGGATCAGCATGAAAGAAACCATACTCCAAGAGTTGTCTTAAGCTACATTGGATTCCTGTATTCACAAGATCAAGAACTTTCAATCCTTGACTTTCGATAGCAACTTGCTCGTTTAGTTTAGTTCCTTCAACCCATTCCATCGTTAACACTTTGCGGCTTGTGTAATCCCAAAATATATCCGGTACAAGAACATCTGCTTTATCAGCATATAGTTTCTTAAACCTTCTAGCGTTTTGAGCTTCTTGTACATAGTTTAGCTCTTGATAAACTCTGCAGGCGAACTCATCGATAAGCGCAAGTACATCGGTAGTAATGAAGTCTACATACTTGTTTATAAGTTTCCCAACTCCTCTTATAAGATAAAAGTCAAGACCAATAGCTTCTTCGATTCCTGGTCTTTGAACTTTAACAGCAACAACTTGACCTGAATATCTTAACTGAGCTTTGTAAACTTGACCCAGACTAGCTGCAGCTATTGGCTCTGGCGATATAATCGAGTAAATCGATTCGAGAGACAAATCAAGCTCTCTTTCAATACAAGCAAAAGCTTCTGCATCAGGAAATGTAGGCAAAGCATCCTACTTGGCCACATAGAAGTAAAACAAAGTTAGAGATCTTCCCTTAGCTAACATCAAACATATCATGTTGTTAAGAGGTGAACCTGAAGCTCTGCAAGTTCTTCAAGGTAATCAGGTGGACAAAGATCGGGTCGGGTTGATAAACCTTGACCCAATTTAACAAAAGTAGGACCAAGACGAGTGAAAATTTTCCGAAGCTCACGAGCTCTCGTCTTCATATTCTGTGCTAACTTACCTTGTCTTTGATCAATCCCTAATTTCAAAGCAAAACCACCTAAAGCTCCTAATATCTCCAAACTTCTCCTTAAAGCCTAAAAACCCCCAAATTTGTGAACCATCAGATTTTGGGTTTTACAAAATTCGAATTTTGTTTTGATGAAGAAGCTAACCTTGATAGGTTGAGAGCCATGTTTCTTAGCTATGAGCTCTGGAGTGTAAACAGAAGCATCAATAGCACGACTTAAAGCTTTAGCTTCTGCTTGAAGATCATCGGCGAGATCAGCTCTTCGGTATTGAACAACCGACGCCGTATTGGCCCTCACCGGAGTTCCGTCTTCTCTAGGCTTAGCTTGAACTAGAGCCGCACGCGTAATTCTCCTCCGATTTACCCCAAAAAGCTTTGATTTTTTGACATTTCTGCTGGAACCATTATAGAGTAGAGCTAAACCCAGAGACTGATTAAGCAAAAGACTCATGTTTGTATGGTTAGAGGAATCCAGAGAGAAAGAAAGGATTCAAATTGTGGTTGCCCAAAGGTTAGTAACAGCCATGGAGAGAGAGAGAGAAGATGAGATATTTATGAGGAAGAAGGGATTAGAAGAGTTTTTGGTTGAATCGATTGAACTAGAATATACGAAAAAACGAGGTCCACACTTTTGGCGTGCCGTGACGTTCTCTATTTACACTAAAATTCGCTAAAATCTCAGTTAAATTTTTTTTTTTGTGTGTGTGCCAAAAATCTCTGTAGTTTGTGAATTTATTACTTACTTGAAAATGTGAAACGGACGATATATAGCTTTTTTTTGTGTAGGTTGGCTTTCTATTAAAATAAAAGCAAAATTACAAACCCGAAAGCTAGTGTTTGAGCACAAAGGGGTTAAGAAGTAGAAGCCTAAAGATGAAAGGCCCATTACCCAAAAAGAAAGTCTTTGACGGATCATCAATAGAAAGAGATGCAGCTGTGTTGCTCTTGTCAATTGAAGAGCAGATGAAAACGGTTCAAGTCTCAAGATAGCCACAATTGAATTATTGTAGAGCAAAGTTTTGTCGGTCTGGTGTCTGAGTCTCAAGATATTTTACTTATCTTTTGATTAGGTGGGCATTCAATTTTCTTTTAGATTCGAATTGGGTTCGGTTCAATTTAAGTTGTTTGGGTTAAATAAAATTGTAACCAAATTCAACCAAAACTAATATAGTTTTGTTTGGTTTGTATTAATTCGGTTTGGATATAGTATAATAATTTGTTGTGGTATTTTTTATTCTAAAATATGATTTTTTTTGCAAAATATGAATCAATGGTTAAATAATAGTATCAAATAACAATATATTTATTATTTTTAAAAACACTATGTAATAGGAAAACAAAAAAATCGATTAAGAGAAACATTGTCTAAATCTAGAAAACATAATGTGGAGTTAAAAAAAATTCAACAAATGATATATTTTTTAAAGAAAATCTTAGAGACACCAAACATAAAAACTTAACATTTTCAATAAAGTAAACTAATAATTAGTTTATTGAAGAGTGGTCTCTTTTCCCTATCGTCTCTCTCTCTCTTTTCTCTCTCTCATTCCCTGAGATCTGAGATTTGAGCAGCGGCGGAGGCGACAAGAATCCACTCTCCTCCTCTTCTGACCACAACGATCTTGCACTGCGACTTGGGGATTCCGGCGAGAGTTCAGCGGCGGAGTCTCGGCGGCCTTGCGCTTCAACCGTGGTTCCGGTGATCGGCGAGCTTCTTCTCCTCTCTTCAAATCAGGGGCGACGGTATGGTGTTGAGAAGCATCTTGAAGGTGAAGCAATTTTAGCTAGGCTAGCTTCACGGCTTCTAAAACGGCAGGAAGTTTATCGCGGCGGATGAGGAGATGCTCCGGCGAAGAGATCTGGTTTTCCTCAAAAGAACGGAGGCGTGCGACACCGGTCTTCAAGTTGAGGACGAATGAGTTCGGGGTTAGCGCTAAACAGGACCGATGAATCTCCGGATTTGTCCTCCCTCAACGGTTGAGTTTCTTCTCCGGCGACAACGAACAGTGACAAACTACGAAAACATAAGCGGAGCAGGTTCCTTCCTCCTCGCACCACCGTCCATGCAAGCTTGGGCTTCAGCTTCCACTTCGGTGACTCGGCTGTCGGAAGGGGATTTTTTCGGCAGCATCCGCGGTTAAGGGTCGCCGGCGGCGAAACTAGGGTTCTCTAGTTCTGTTTTTTATAATCTAACTCTAGTTATAACTTGTAACCGTGGTTGGGTTAAATTAGGTTTAGATTTTAAAATAAAGTGGGTTTGAAGAGTTGTTGGAATGGGCTTGTTTGGTCTCTAGGAACTAGGCCTTTAATTAGGATTTTGTAAAAAAGCCTAAATCTGGATGTAAAATCTAAGCATTTTCAATAGTATAACCTTCAACAACAAAAAACAAAAAAAACAAAAAACAAAAAACAAAAACATTTTCAATAAAGTATTTAAGACAACAAACAATTAATACACATTCCAAAGTGAATTAAAACATGAGATCATAGAAAGTGATGGGATTTGTGAGAAAAAAAAATAGCAAGTCGACAACATTATTTTACCTTTTGAAGATTGATATAACAAGATAAATGAGTGAAGAATGTTTGACGTAAAAGTACAAACGACATACTTAATAATTTAGTTTAAAAGAAAAATAAGATTATATTAAATAATTAGTGACTTTGATAATTTACCGATAATTTACTTTTTAGTATAATTAATATATTATTTTATAAGATTTATTTTAAACAAAAAAATAAAAAATACATTGGAATATCTGTTTGGTTTGGTTTAAACCAAATTGAACCATTTGAGTTGAAAAAATTTATAACCAATTAGATCTTATTATATAAAGCGGAATGTCTGATAATTATAACTCACCAGATGGTAACACGTGTCAGCTCTAACTTCAATGATTGTGACACGTGTCAAATATTTTTAAAAATAAAATTTTTTTTTTTTGATGAAATGTTAAATTTATTAATAAGAATAAGAAGAGTAATATATACAGGAGTTCATACGACTAATGCAATGAAAAGGTAGTAGCTGAAAAAGAAGAGGGTCGTTATGTGGTGGTACTTGGATGCCTCGTTAAAACCTGTTCTGGAAAACTCATTGGGACAAAACCAGAAGCAGGAAAAAGAGTACAATCCATAGTACCTAGCGAGACCTTGAGAAGAAGAGTAAAATATGGTAAAACATGAAAGAGAGATAGAGATAGTATGCAGAAGCTGCCTAAGATAATAGTGCTGTCCATTGAGTCGATAAAGAGGCATAACGGGAAGTTGGAGCGTAATCTAGGCTTGCAAGACGGTGGGAGGTGGAACGAACGATCAGCGTTCGTAGCTGGTGTGTGGGTCTCGGCTGATGACCATGAAGACGGTTATTCCGCTCACGCCATATGTGGTAGATGGAGGCTTGGAGCAGGAGGCGCATAAGAACGCGGTCATGAGGCGGGAGTGAATGGTGACGGATTCGCAGTAGGGTTTGGGACCAGTCCGGAGTTGTGTGGCGGAGAATGAGCGACGCCAGTGAGTCCCATAGAGTAAAGGAATATGGGCAGGCGAAAAAGAGGTGATCCCTTGTTTCATCAGGTTCTCCACACAGAAGGCAAGCTTGGTGGACACCCCATGATCGCATACGTTGACATGTGGACAACCTGTCAAGAACAGCCAACCATGTAATAAAAGCATACCTCGGGATGGATTGCGGGAACCAGACGGTAGAGGACCAAGCACGCTTTGGTGAGCTCACACGAACTTGCTCCCAGGTGTGGCGGGATGAGAAGGAGTGATGGTAATCGTCATGACGATGACGCCATAGAGGTTGGTCCGGGGCAGATTGGGTACAAGGTAGAGGCAGAGAAGTGATACGAGCCCGGAGTGCACGGTAGACAGGGTTCCGGGAGCTTCGAATGCGCCAACCACTCGCATGAGCAACGTCAGAGACCCTAGCATGCCTGGGGACACCCAGCTCGCGAATACTTGTGTCACCTGCACTCACAAAAAGAGAGCCGTAAGGAGTCCAAGGATCAAACCAAAATGAGGTGGTGGAACCACCAGAGATATGAATACGGAGGAACTGAAGGGCGAGAGGACGAAGCTTGAGAAGCTTCTGCCACATCCATGAACCCCGTGTAGTGGAAGGAGCA